>CAIGRL010053514.1:0-20322 GCA_903798325.1 Fraxinus xanthoxyloides
TCTCAATTGTATAATAATCTTAAACTTAAATTGTCAAAAGGTCCTTACGTTGAAAAATAACTAAGTATTTATAGGAAACCCTAGATTCTAGTTAAAACTGGAAATAACTCAAAAAGATTACAAAATATCACAATAAAGTAGAATTCTAGTGTAAAAAGAAAATTCGCGGAAAAAGAAAAATCCGTCCAAGGTTCGAACTATATGACCGCATAGTTCTTTTGGATGCAGTTGCATAGAGGAACAATTTTTCCTCCATTTGGTTTCGATTACGCAAGGTTAAATCAACTATGCGTTCACATAGTTATGAATTTCAGCTTCTTTTTCTCCTGCTTCAATCAACGTGATCTATTGGATTTATGACATCGACCCCAATATGAAACTTGTCTCTTTTCCCGTATAGATCATGATGTCGTCCATCGTTGATTGCACAAGTAACCCCATCGCCTATTTTACCCCATTTGCTCTCGAACGTGTCATTGGACCTCGGTCGATAATCAACGGGTCTAGTCCTTGACTCAGCTTCGTCGGGCTCGAATGTTAGATCATATCAAAGTTAACCTTGCTAGTAAGCCCTGACTTTTGCTTCTATTCAAAAAGTTACAACACCTAGGTCTAATGTGTCCTAGTGCACCACAGTGGTGGCAAGTAAGAATGAACTTAGGTTAAAAGCTGCTTGGTGGTTGTTGTCAATATGTAGGACGATTGACCTTATGCTGTCTGGTAGGCCTCAATCCTATGGCATGCTTTCCTTCGGGTTTAGGATAAGCAATCTCCCGAGCTTTGTTAGTGGCCTGGACAAACGTTGTCCTAGATGTACTAGAAGTAGCATCACCGCTATGAATGTAACCCAGACCATGCCTATTGCCCGTAGGCTTGTTCATCCCTAACAGATTATCCATCTTCTACGAGTCACTCATAAAGGATTGGAGTTGAGCGTTAGTTTTATCAAGATCGTTCGTTAATGATTTAACCTTAGATTCCAAGTTTTCATTAACCAACTTCAACTCACTTACATTTTTGTTCGAGTCCTAAAGGTCACCTAATAATTTTTATTTTTCACGTTCAAGCTCATTAACCTTCTTTAAGATGGCTTTATTGACCTTCTTAATTCTGAGTCGATCTTCTAACAGTTCACGATAAGACTCGTGAACGTTGTCTCACCCTCAAACTCTTCTTGAGATTGTTGACTTTCATCCTCCCTTTCAACTTTCTCAATCTCACGGTCAAATTCTATTGTAGCAATCGAGGTGAAAGCTATGAAATTTTGTTCATCCTCACCACTAGATGTCTCAGCCTAAGAATTTGAATCTGACTCCTCGTCATTCATGGTCACGGCTAAAGCCTTACGTCGTTCTCTACCCGAACTCCTCTTCAAATTAGGATATTCACTCCTAATGTGACCATATCCCTTGCACTCGTAGCATTGAACATATTGAGATTTCTTAATAGGAATCCTAAAGGTGTTTTTCTCACGTCTATCTCTCGAGATTTTATTAGGGACATCGTTTTTTCGCTTCTGAAGCTTTCGCCTATTCCTCTTCACCTTTTGAAATTTTTTAACGAAATAAGCTATTTCGTCGTCCCTTGAAGTCTCAGTATCAGTGAACTCGCTCTTCTCTTCTCTAATGATGCTCATGGCGATGGTTTTAACTTTTTTAGGTTGAGAGACGATGAGTTCATAAGTTTGAAGTGATCCTACGAGTTCTTCAATCTTAACAGCTTCTAAGTCCTTACTTTTTTCTATCGCAGTAACCTTAGGTCCAAACCTTTCAGTAGTGATCTAAGGACTTTTCTAACAATTTTGGACCTGGGGATCTTTTCACCTAAGTTAAAGCTAGAGTTGACTATGTCATTTAGCTTCGCATAGAATTCATCAAACGATTCATTGTCCTTCATTCTAATCTCTTCGAACTTAGTGGTTAATATCTGCAATTTAGAATTTTTAACTGTTTTAGTTCCCTCTTGTGTGGTTTCTAAGATATCTCAAACTTTATTGACAGTCAAGACTCTCCTAAATTTCTCAGTAAACACAGCCATGAACAGGGCATGAAGGCTTTTACTATTCCAATTACACTTATCTAAGTTCGTTTTAGTCCATAGTGAGATAACAGTGATTGTAACTACACCAGCAACAGTTTTTGAAGACAGAGCCCACCCATTTTGAACATTAATCAAAATACGTTCATCCAAAGCTTCAAGGAAAGCCCTCATCCGAACTTTCTCGTAGGCATAATTGCTTCCATAAAAAAACAGAGGTACGGACAGTGACTGACTCATCTAGAATATATAAAAAGGGTCAGGAATTGATTTAAGGCTTTAATACCAATTGAAAATTACATAGTTTACTAACTTAGTTCGACCTTACGTGATGAATTACACTTAACTAAAGCAACACGTCACTTTTAATTAGTTTCTAGATGGTTAATCATACAATCCAGTTATCCTATATTTGAATACCACAGTTTGTAATATATAGAAAGAAACAAATAATGAACACCGATATGATGACAGAGAAATCCAACTGGGTAAAAACTCTGGGACCAAGCCAGTTATCTACATTATAGACAATATGATTTACAATTCGTTTCCAACCTAGCAACTTCCACTAGTTTCCGTTGTTATAATTCATGTAATCTTCAAGATTTGTTGTTCCTCTAGACTCACGATCTGCTGCCGTAGATATTATCTAACCAACCTACTAGATTTCTCGATCTACCTCATGTAGCTTCCAAAATCTGCTATAAATTCCAAACTCACAATCTTCTCCAATTGTCTCTTCCAATTGGATACCAAGGAATCACCTATTCCTATTCTTCTTCATGCGCTTGTAGTCCAACATCTCTCAACCTCCAGAAACTTCTAAAATCCAATTGAGAAAGTACTTTCCTCGAAATGTTAAGGAAGTCAGATGTTTTGGATTCACGAACCTTGATTTTTCCCAAAACTTGATTGTCGGATCTCAAGAATGATGTGGATGAATCAATCAATGAATTGTATTCTTGGATCTCTCTAATGATGTGAAAGTGTCTTTTAATTAAGTACAATGAAGCAATCTTGTAAAATTCATGCAAAACCTTATGTACTTATAGTAGGAAGTGTATGAGTAGTATGGACGGTGTAAGACTCTCCAAAATCGCAAATAGGGTTTTTTCGGGTCAACCGTCGCTCGAGCGAAGAGCTAGCAACAGTCGAGCGACGGTCTTTCGGTTGAGCGAGAGCCTGGCGACATGCGAGCGACAACGATTCTGTTTTTGTCACTCGCTCGAGCAGTGTCCAAGTGATATGCTAGCAAAAATTCGGCATCACTTCTTCCTTGTTTCCAAATTCAAACTCAAACCCTATGCTACTTAACTCAATTATACAAAATTGCATCCATGTCCTTGATTTTTTTACAAATGTTCAAAGAAGACCCTTTTGTTCATAAACATGTCAATTATAACATTAGACCTAACAAATACTAAGAGAAAGAATATTGAATAGAACAACTGGGTGTTGATTGTGAAAAATATTGTATTTAACCATGCTTAGTGTATGTATACATTCCACATGGACTATCTCAATCCTTCGGTATTTGGTTTAATTAATAAAATTGATAAAAATCTAAATCAATGTCAATAATTAATTGTAATCACGCATTACGAAGGACCTATAAGTTTTGCCAATTTTTTAACAATATATTTTATCAACTTTTATCGAAATTTATGAAGAATTTGATTTTTAGCAAAATTAAACAGAGACTTGGTGTAAAATGAATCTAAGTTGAGTCAAGCTACTAAAACATTGGCCGAGCACATTCGAAAAAATGTTGTATTTAACGTATACATCAACTGTTATATTTCATATTTTTTCTCAACCTTCTACAAAAAAATATTAGTCACGTATATTATTCTATCAAAATGACTTGTGCACTAAGAAAAGAAGAGCCAAAAGAAAAGAAAAAAAATGAAGCCGGCTCACAACATTGTATCTAGCAATAATGCCATTGTTTTAGTTAAGTTTCCTCGACTATGGCGAAAGCATATTTTTTCTTAATTCGATGGTTACAAAGCGAACTTAGAAAAACATTTGCCAATTCTAAGTTCAAGGATCAGTTTGTTCATGTTCCTCGAAGAGCACGAGAGGTGATCAACATATAATTCTTAATTCATGTTTCATATGTAGTATAAATATAGCGTACGTTGGTACTAATGTAAAATATGAAGTATGTTAATGTAACAACATTAATATATTAGTTACCATGGTAGTTTAGTCCCCCCAGCAACACAATTTGGATAAGATAAAACATGTTGAAGATGAGACCCAAGCAAAAGGTAGCGCTAATGGGGAGTTGAAGAATATCATACTGAAGATGTGTACAAAAACCCAAGTATAATGCAACACAAAGCGAGAACGTCAACCTGAGTTATGCAAACATTGGAAAGGAGAGAAAATGTCCTAAAAACTTGAGAGCTCCTCGGCAGGTTCATTCTCAGAGGGTAAATCAAGGCCTAAGATCAGGTTGAAAGGGGACGGAGGAAGCTAGATTAGCCAAAAACAGGTTATTGGTTTAAGAACGTAATGTTTTCTTACATTTTCAAGTTAAGGAGAGAGAATGTCTCAAACCATTGTTCAAGAAACAGGCGTTACAACACTGAACTTACCTACATTATAGTCTTTGAAAAAGGTCATTCAGTGAGATCTAAGGAACTCGACAATAAAATTATCAAAAATTTAACTTCTCACCCAACAACATATTACAAGAGTCGTACCAAAGATGTGCACACTAGCAATAGTCAAGCATAAGATAATGGTTTGTTGGATATGCATTACGAGACACGATCAGATAATACAATTGAACTTCATGGAAATTCCCCAGGATTACAAGAGTATCAAACTGAAACAGTGCAATATTCAGATCCCTGCTACACATTAAATACCAAATATGTGGCGCCAACAGCTAATCATGAGTAACTTGAGAGTAACTCATGCAGTGGAAAAAATTTAACCTGAAAGAGCAAGAAGCCAATGACAATAATAGAAAAGAATCAGAAGGCACACAAGAGAACAAGCACGGCATATTCAACACAGTATACACACAAATTTTCCCATTGTTTCACAAGAGAGACACTGTGATTACTAGGAGCTTCCATTTTTCGCTCTGCCTGGGTTGACAAAAAGAAGGTGAGAAATAAATAGAACAATGGCAACTACAGGATTTTGAAGGAAGAATTCAGAGAATATTGTGGAAAGTGGAAACAAGCATTAATAAAGAAAATGCTAAGCCATGATCATTTAAACACTAGTAAATGAGCTAAATATATTTAGTGCCAGGTTGAGGGGAAAAAAAATAAACATTTAAGCAACAGCGATGCTTTCCATCATCCACTAACGGGGAAGGGACCTGCTAAATTTTCTCCCATTAGTTGTTTTCACTAAAACAGAAGGAATTTTGGCAGAAGTCCCCGTGAAACTTTCTAACAAAAGCCCACGTGAAATATCAAAACCAGAAAGTCAGTTCCTTGACTAGGAACAAAAAATAAGAAGCAAGCACAGAGGGGAAGGGGCAACTGAATTGACACTCGTCTCCTGCAATTAATTCTTGGATAAAATATCTGCCGATGTAAATTTGTGCACACACTCAATCATAAGCCTTCTCCCAATCATCCACTACATCATCAGACAGCTCAAATTTACATTGGTCATATATATTATATCCAAGCACACACTCAATTATAAGCCTTCTCCCAATCATCCACTACATCATCAGACAGCTCAACACTAGTCCCTTCTTGTGGGGCCGGCAAATCCAAGCCACTACATTCTGGCTTAGTGCCTGATACAGAACTATTTTCATGCTGGTTCAGAAGATCCTCTTTTTTAACAGAAGCAGCTGATAATTTCAAGGTGCTTTCAGATTCCAGAACACTCCACCTGTTGGCGGCTAATGCTTCAATTGGAGCTTCCTTCCCCTTCAAGTCAGAATTAGCAGCATTTCCTGCCCACTCCTCAGCATCCCACAACCCATCCTTCCAGTCAGGATCCTGCACCACCACTTTCTTCCATGGATTCCGTTTCAGGACTGCCATACCACTTCTATCTTTGGATGCTCCAGAAGATCCCCAAGCATTAGCACCTGAAGTTGTCGCTGACGCACCACCAATTTGAGGAACTACAACAGCTCCATGATAAACAGATCCCTGATCTAATCTCCTCATAGCAGTTGCTGCCCGAGCTGGATCACTGAAGACAGCCAACGCATTCTTATCATTCAACCAGGCTAGTTCACATTCCCCACCAAACCTTAGAACCAAAGCACTGATATCTGAATCCCTAGGCATATCAAACAGAGCAACAACAAGACTGGGATCCATGTCGACCAGAGGTTCAAAAACTGGTGGTTGCAACATGTTACTAGGATTAGAACATTTTACTCCAAGAACACGAGCTGGGGCTTTGGACTTGGGTGTAACATGAACAACAATAAATCTTTTTGGCTCCCAACCAGCAGCATTCACAGAAAGCTTCCACCTTTCCGCTATCAGCCTTACTGCATCTCTCTTTTCTTTCGACATTGGGCAGAAAACATGAACTTTAAGGGCATTGACTCCACCTTTACCCCTGCCAAGGACCAGATATTTGCATCTCTCTTCCAAAGACAACACCCACTTAGGGTCACGTCTGAGAAGGTCTGACAGAACTTCAGACACTGACATATTCTCTACAAAGTGAAATGCGTCCAAGTTTGTTGACGTAGCTCCGAAAGCATATGCAAGAATCTTTTTACGCTCCGTCTTTGCACATTCATCATCACACATGAGCTTCCTCTGAGAAAGAGGAATTCTCTTGCCATTACCTTCTACTGGTTGTAGAGGTACGGGCAACTTTTGGATTATAGAGGCTTCAAGAACATTATCAGCATTGTACCCTCCATTGCTACCTCCAGCAGAACAAGGAACAGTAGCACTTATTCGAACACAAGAACAAGTGATTGTGACAGAGAACTCACATCTCACATCAGGACATGGAGTTGAAGGATGACAAAGGGCAGTACATGTATGCCTGCAATCTCTCCTTGGAGCACCACATGTCTGCCCACAAGAAGTTCTCACAGCAGTAGTTGATCCAGCAGAAGAATCACAGGGCAATGGGTGACAAGTTCTACAGCATGCATGCAAGCCACATTCCCTTGTCTTGCCACAAAGCTTGTTGCATCTAATATCCTTAGACCCACAAGGAATGTTCCTGAGGATGACGTGCCCACCAACACACTCCTTTGCAATAGGAACTGAGCACGGTGAGCACTCCCCAAAATGGCAGCTATGAGAAGATGGATGACCACAAGGCTGAGGAACTGAGCAAGGGTATTGACATGAAGGGAGAGGAGTACCACAAGGTAGTGGAGGAGGAATTGAGGTTCTACCACAAGCACAGGTCAAATCAGTGAAAATTGTCTCCAGACAGGGAGGACAATGACCACTGTGACACAATGTTATGCAAGAATGCTGTCCACATCTTAGCTTCTTTTCACATGGCATCGAGCACAAATGTGGATCCCAATCGCCAGAGGGACTACTGTTAGAATTAGAAAGAGGGCAGCACCGCTCATTGCACCGATGCCTTCCACAATTCTTTTTCCGACCACAAGGTTTATCACAAGTAAATATCTCATTCCCTGTGACAGCTTTGTAGCACTGAACAGTTTGAGAGGTTGACCCACAGCGACATTTTTGGCTGATGAGCACAGGACATGGTGGACAAACACTAGAATGACAGACATCCTGGCAGCTATGCAGCCCACAAGGGAGGATCTTGCCACAGATCTGTGGACAAGTTGGAATCATATCCAAACAACTCTGCCTGCCCTCCTTTAAGCTTGTCTTACCACAGCAGCATGTCTTAATCTTGCTTGGCAATAATTCACATTCCCCACATGGGCCGGGGTGGCAGATTTCAGGGCAGACATGATTTCCACAGTCAAGCATCTTCTCGCAAATTGAACCGCACGAGAACACCCCATCTTCCACCTTGAGTTCTCCCTTCACAACCATATCTCCACAAAGAATAACTTCAGTCTTCTTCTTGCAGAAACAAGCGGCATTAATAAGGACCTGGCACGGATCGCAGGGACCCACATGGCAGACCCTTTCACAATGATGGCGCCCACATTCAAGAAGCTTATCACACATCTGCCCACATGTGAGAACAGACTTCCGATCAGAGCATCTCGTAGTAATAACTTTCTTTTCACAAGGGCACCTATGTGGAGGAGCAAAAGCCTTACAAGGGGGACAAGGACCTGGATGGCATTGCAAAACACAAATATGAGGACAAATATCATCTTTACTCGTACCGCTACCAGGAACTTCTTTCTCCAATGGTTTTCCACAAGGCTCTCCACAAGAATGAGGTGTCAAATACAAATCTGAAGGGGGATCAGGACTCTTCCCACAAAAGCAGACATACCGAATCTCCTTAGATGACATGATCTGCACATATTGACATCCGGGGCAACGCCAATTAAAACCCCGATCCTTTTCAGCTGATAAATCAGTAGAAGTGGGAGCCCTGGCCCATTTCTTAATGCAATTCAGGTGAAAAATCGAGTAACAGCTGGAGCAGGACCAGATAGGTGCAGATCTCCCAACCATATCATAACATATCATACATTCAACTGATCCCTTTAAGAGCTTCTCCTGAATTTCCTGCACAAGCTGGGGCATGTTCATGTTATTTGATATCTTCTCATTCTGTTCCTGATTGTCCTTTTCCTTCCTTCTCTCCCTACCCCTCTCTCTCCTCTGATTCACATACCGACTAGGGTTTCCCCTTGACCCCACATGAACCCTGTTCCGATTTGAAATTACAGGTCGAACCAACCTATGAATAGACACTTCAACATTACTATTCCCATTAGCATTCCCACTTATGCTCAAACTATTGACACTATCTGTTGGGATTGAGACTGCAGAGGGAGTGGTGGCAGCAGCAGAACTGCGTGGGACCCACTCCCGACGGGAACCATGAGAACCATTGTTTCTAGGTCGGTTATTATTATCCTCCCTCCGGTGGTTTTGCACTGAAGAGCTCATATTCCGGTATGTGATACTCCGGAAATTCCTTTCCTCCAGCAGTGTAGTAACAGATGATTCCAGTAAATGAAAACCTAGCTTCAATCTGTACTAGTAATAAAATCCAAAGCAAAGCAGTCAGATAACCATACAAAGTTCAAACCAATGTCAAAGACTCTAAATACAAACTAACCTAATAAGCCGTGAGATTGAGAGTCAAACCCTAATTTTCATTTCCAATGATACACACTAACTCATTTCTCAAAATATAAGCTCAACACCCCTGATTTTCCGCACTTCTAAACTAAAACAAGAAACATAAATGTTAAATATCCACCAACCTAATAGTCCCTAAGATTGATATTCAAACCCTAATTTTCATTTCTAACGATACACACCATTCATTTCTCCAAATTTAAGCACAATACAAATACCCCAGACTATCCGCATATGTATTCTTAACTTCTGAACTAAAACAAGAAGCATAAATTCTATTGAATCGATACAGACCTGATGCAGAAAAAAACCAAAACAGAATACAAAATTATGTTTCCTTCTTCCTTCCTCCGGCGGATCTATATGAAATTTAATATAATTAAACGTGCCTTCCTTTTGTATATAATTTCATTTATGAATTGTTGGGAAAACTTGATATTTCCCCTATCTCCTTGATAGAGAGAAGATCTGATTGGAAACTTTGAGTATGGGGCAGCAGTGTAAATATGTATAGTTTGTGCTTGTTGTCGTGTATGTGTATAGAGAATTTATAATTAAAAATAGGAAAAACAAATAAATTTACGTGTAAAATATTTTATTTTGTAAATGAAAATAAGTATATAGAAAAAAAATTCGAAAGAATAAGAGACAAACATAAGCTATATCTATTCAATTTTTTAAAAAAAGAAAATTTATATTACATTTTAACTTTATGTAAATTTATTTAAGCCTCTATTTGGTGCACATTATTTTCAAAAAAATGCATTTTTTGTTGATGTGAACGGGAATATGTGGTTGAAAAAGAAAAAAAAATTATTGACGTAATAAAAAAATATTATTTTATTGAAGAATGTATGGTTAAAAATGAGTAGAAAAATGAGAATGAAAAAAAATAATATGAATCAAACGAGGGCTAAATAGACAAAAATATAATTGACTAAAAGGGTGTCTCAATTGATATTGTGGTTGATTTTAAAAATCATTCTAAATTTAGGTGTTCTCAATTAAGATTTTAATTGACTTTAATGAAATCCATTAAAATTTAGGTGTCTCCAAATATTTTAATGAAATCTTTTAAAATTTATGTATTCTCAATAATTAGTGAATTTATAAAGTCTTTATTCATTGTGGTATTTTAAAGATTTGGATGGATTTCAAGTTTAAAATACATATGGGATAAATGTTATTTCCCTTATAATTATGCGGCAATTACTGTGTTTTCTAAAGTTCGATATGATATATTTAGAATGTGATAACTACATAAAAAGAATATAAATATATAATATTTAAATGAATGAGTTTAATAAGAATAATGTTGAAAATGATAATGATAATTATATTCCCAAAGCCCTAATTTTTATTATCATTGTATTCCTAATTCTTCCATATAAACGTGAGGCTTTAATTTTGAATAGAACACACACAAGTTTATTGATTTACCTCATTATCCTCTCTTTCTCTATCTAGTTTATAATAAGCTATATTACAATTATCTCAAAATCAAAATGAATTAGTTAGAAAGTAATCATTTTCATAAGTATAATCATTTGTCAGTAACGAAATAAATTTGATGACATGTAAATTTTTTTTTTTTTTTTTATACACATACATTAATTCCCAATTTTTTATACAAATGATTTTTTTTACACGTGCATTATGCCAAAATCATTGTGTTTGCTGGTACATATATAATATTATTTGTACAGATGAAGAGACTTGCACAACTAATTTGTGTCTATGCAAGTAGGGGTAGACAAAACACGACCGAACCTGCCCAAACCGTCCAAACCGAACCAACTCGACCTATTTGAGTTGATTTTTTTGTTGTTTTTAAACGGATTGGGTGGGTTGACTGTGTAGACGGGTTGAATTAGGCTGGGTTATGGGTTAACTCACGAAAACTGAATAAACCAACCCAACCTGACCCATATATTTTAGAAAAGAGAAAAATAAAAAGAAAAAGAAAACAAATAAAATGCCTAAAAAGTAAAAAGAACCTAACAAGTACGAGTGGATAGAGTAACTATAATTACCTTGGTGCATTTTAGAGGAAGAGCTTACTGTTATTCATACAATAAATGTAGCATACATTTTCCATTTTATGTTAAATGCACTTTGTTCTTTGTAAACTCAGCTAATGAGAATTGAATAAGATAATAGATAATTTTATTTATTTATTTACTTACTATTTAATCTTGTTTATTTGAATTTAGTATAATAGAAAATTGGATAACTTTAATTTTTGTTGACAGGTCATCTCAAACTGACCAACCAAACTCAACCTGATCGATACTTGATTGGGTTGGATTATGTTGCGTTTCAACCTTTACACGGATTGAGTTGGATTAAGTTTTAATCAAACTGATCGTGTTGGGTTAAGTTTGGGTTGAAGCAAAAACCGAGTCAACCCAGCCCATGCTCACCCCTATAGGCAAGTGCTGCCTTTAATTCACGCCTTCTGATTTATATACAAAACCCTAAACTCTAACTTCTGTATATGTAGAATTCACGTGCATGTTTAATATCTTTATTTTTTACTAATGGGTTAATTTCACAAACAGTCACTGAACTTACGCAAAAATAACAAAACGGTCACTGAAGTTCAAAACTTGCAGAAACGATCACTGAAGTTTCATGCGCTTTCACAAACGGTTACTGGAGGACCGTTATGCCTTTAATTCAAACATAAAGGACCAAAGTGAGCACAGCCAGATTTTGGACAGCTTGCAGGTGCCAAATTTGGACCACCATAACTCTGTCCTCCAACCACCTTTTTCCACGGCCCAATATGCCATATTGAAGCCCTCAATACCCTCTTAACCCACCCGACCACTGGACGTGATCCCATCGGAATTGGCCAGAAAATCGCGCCAAAGTGAGCTACCCGGATTTTGGACAGCTTGGAGATGCCAAATTTGGACCACCATAACTCCGTCCTCTGGCCACCTTTTTCCACGGACCCATATACCATATTGAAGACCTCAATGCCCTCTTCAAAACCTACCCAACCACAAGCCGTTATCCCTTCGGAGTTGGCCGGAAAAATGAGCCAAAGTAGGCTACCCACGCACAGCCGGATTTTGGGCAGCATGTTTTACGTGGGTAGCCCACTTTGGCTCCTTTTTTCGTAATGCGTGTTTGGTAATTAATTTTTATATATAAATTTATATCATATATGCATAGTAATTAACATAGTTATAAACCCGATCTGACTCGATCGGTTGGACCGAAAATTCGGTGGCTTAGACTCTTGAACGGGCCACACAGATTAATTTGATAGAAATGTACTTCTTTCAAGAAGTACTGGCAATCGATCAGCTACTTGGTCGCTGGCATTATCGTCGTGCATGCCGAACCCACACTGTGACAACTTGGTCAAGTGAAGGCATACTTGCTAGAATCGAAGATGTCACCATACAAATGATTGTACCGATCGAAAATTTCTCTCACATCTTTATTTCTAAACCTCTCATACTTGGGGTTCTCGTGCTTAACAAAAACTACAAGAACCATTGTTCATGTAGGTATTGGAAAAGCACAACATTTACCATGTCATGTACACAAACGAGTGCACGATACAATATAATGCATGCTGCTTTCAGTGGTCCAGTAAAACCAAAACAATAAAATGATAGACTCAAAACCAAATCAGCATACATATGACCTCTCAGGCATGTAACCGTTTACCGTCAAAGAAATGCAGTTTTCGGGTACGAGGTTAACACCGACATTGTATACGATCGGATGCAATTTGCATTTTGGCGCTCGTTGCAGAATGTATATAAATCGTCAGGCAAAAGTACAGACACTAAAGAAACATGACATTCGCACTAGCAGTCCTATTGACGTGAATTTACAAATCAGTTTATGGACAACAATTATTTAGATGATAGACGATGGGTGCAGAGATACATTTCTTTTTGTTCAACAGAATTGGCTACATAAGACAAACCGATGGGTAAGGTGAATGTGCGAACAAGCAAAGAAAAAATTTATAACTCGAATGAATCTTTGTTTACCTTGATTTTACGATCACACTACTCGTCATTAGCGACCACACGTGCAATGCAATAGTTCAAACAACTTGTGATTGAGTCGCATTTGCTGCAAATGATTTCTCAGTTGGGAGATTGTCCAATTGTTGTTTGCCTTTTGGTTCAAAAGCCATAGAATGCATTCCCAATCGGACTTCGTGAAGTACCTGCCTTGACGATGACCTTTCGCGATAGCCAATTCACATGCAACCATGAAATTTTGATGCTTCTTTACTGCCCATTTTGCCATTCTACGTACCGGCTCCTCCGGTTACGAATCCACGGGGTCTTCTCCTGGCAGCTGTGATGGGGCGACGGTTGAATAGCTCTACAAGAGCGAAAACAGGGCAGATGATTACAGACTAAGTGAAAGAGGTTGAAACAATAATTGTACATAGACACTACGGAAAAATGTAGTCGTTGCCATGTGATGAGGACATTTCCACTTATGCCCGGGGAAGCTGTCCATTTCGATGAAATCGACATGTGCGTACTTCGGTGACTGTACACGAAGGAACAAATTTGTAGTCAATAGTAGAACCAATAAGAATATAGGAAATGCAAGGGAAATCGAGAAAAAAATGTAATGGACACTTTAAATCTGTCGGAGATAGACTTTCTTGTCAAGGCGTCTTCTTCGTCGAAATTGAGCAATTTTTATGGCAGAGCTCTAAAATCCAAGAAATGCAAACGTTTTGGGCAACACCTTGTCACTATTGTGTATATCTGAGCTGTATTTCACCATCTCCGTCCACTAGCGTATTCAAGATCCAGTAATTTCTGATTGAGGAGAGAGATAATTTTAGATTGGAGATTTGATGTGGTTGGTGGAGTTGAATAGGGGTTAGGTGAAGTGATAGTGAGGGTTGAAAGTGGAAATAGGTGGAGCAAATGTTTGAAAGTGGGAATCCGTAAGACGCCTAGCCATTTTTTTTTATAATTTTTCATTGTTCTTTAAATTGGTTTCGTTCACCAAAATGGCCAGCAAATAGACGCTTAATCAATAATTAGCTTGTTAAAGTATCTAATAAGCGTGCAAAAACACATTTGTTAGGTATAACGACTTATATATCGTTTTGTGGTCTATAAGGACTTCAATTTGTTTTGAAAATCAGTAAAGTGGTGTATTTTTGGTATTGGAATGATATTGGTATTGGAATGATATCAGTATTGTTTTGCGTCTCAAGAACAATTTCAATGACGTTATATGAAATAGTGCAATTTTTGTACTGAAATGACATCTATATCTTTTTGTGTTTCGTTATGTGTATCAATGTAATTATTGTACTATAATGACATCAATATCGTTTTGTGTATCATGAACGATTTTAATGTCATTACATAAATTAGTACATTTTTCATACTGGAACGATATCAACATCGTTTTAACGAAGTCTATGTCCAAATTCTTATTTTTGTGTTGTTTGATTGATATTATTTTCCATAGAAAATATTTTCCTACTTTTTATCACGTGACTAGATTTTCCACTAAAACAAGGAAAATATTTTCTTATGGGTGGGGTAGATTTTATTATCCAGGCAATTGATAATTACCATAAAACCAACCGCTATGCACGTCAATTGGTACTTACCCCCTCCACACCCCTCTCTCTCTCTCATCAATATTCTCTCTCACAGAAGGTTTACTTCAATCTTTCCTCCTCGTTAGACACTCTGCTTTTGCAGATTCCATTGATTTATTTTTTGGGCTTTCTTGATTCTCTGCCAATCAATTCATAATATTGATATTTTTTGTTTTCTCTGTTTTAATTACTTGTTTTGGGTTTTGATTATTTGACTTATCATCTAAAATTATGGGTTCGATCATCCTTGAAATATTTTGTGTAATTACTTGTTTTAGGTTTTGATTATTTGATTTATACAGGTTATCTGTTTAGGATGTAATTATGGGTTTCGATTTATTGTAAATGTAATTCTGCTTATGTTGTGATCTGTAATTTCCTTTGGTTTCTATTTCTTCAGTTATCCCTCGTATTAAAGACTGTAACTGGTGATAGCTGCTATTATTCAAAGATTTTTCTCCTCTTTTCTATATGCTTTTGGTGGGTTTGCAGTTTACTTAATTACTCATAGAATTTCACAATGCTTGCAAAAATAATAATTAACATACATACAAGGATACATACTCTTCTCCCTTATTAATAATCGAATATCACCGTGTGTGAATAAGCTTTTATTCTGCATGTCAATTGATTCAGTTTGTGGAAGAATTCACATGACATTCTATTAAAAATTAAGAACAAACGGTGCTCTCTCGTTCTCTCGATGGTAATCGATAGGTAATCTTTTGCTATTTTTATGCGCTTTGATTTTAGTCATTTGATGTGTTTTCGGTGCTGGATACCGCTTCTTGGATTGTTTATGGATTTTTCGGACATTCAATTGACAAGGTTGTGTCCGTTATTTGATTTTTTTTTCTTTTCTTGAAGACAAGATGTGATCTTTCTGGGTTGTTAAGGAAATGAGGTGGGAGGAATTGAAAGTTCTTAAAATTACTTGTTTATGTTTCCTCTGCTATTGTGTTTTTATTAAAGAATCGAAAATTTCTTCCTTTTTTCTGTGCTCAATTGTGTAATGAAAAAAATTATGAACCACCATTCTTCTTCTTTAATTATTATTCGACACTCTTGGCGGTTCGCCATCCTTCATATTGACTTTTTAAATATTTAATTTATGTTCTTGATTCCACTCTTTGTTTCCTCTTAATATTGGTTAGCACTCGAATCATTGAAGTCATTTTCTTGACTAATTTTATGACTTCCATGGAGAATTCTTGACAATTATCACAATTCTTTTTGTTCAACGTTTCCATGTTAATATATTTACTCACTTTATTCTATTTATGACTTCCATGGAGAATTCTTGATTTTTTTTGGCTTGCTAGCCCATCTAACCTTGTGAAAATGAAACCAGTATGCAAAAGTGAATTTAATCCCAAGAGCAATACCATTCCAGTTGTCTCAATAATTTTATTAACTAGATCAAATTGGAGTATTATGTTAGCGAATTTGATTTGTATTCAGTACTTTTAGTTGGGACATTCTACGAAAGGCATGATATTAGGTCGTTCATGTATGTTTGTTTTATATTAAAAGAGCTAAACTAATTATTTGTGTCTTGTTTAGTTATAATATATAATTACAGGGTTTTTCTATTGAATTTATATTTAATACATGGTAGTAGGTAACATGGCTACAACAAAGAATCAACGTAGACGCCAACGACAACATTTGGGTTTATTTTGGACGATGGTTATGCAAGTGATTGTGATATACAACGATATTAGGCGTCGTGAACGACATCTCCCTAGGGCTCCTCATAGAAATTGGGGTTCTGAAAGAGAAATGAAACTAACACGGATTGGAACGAGTGATAGAACACGTTGTGATCTACTTAGGATAAAGATAGGTTCTTTTCAAAGATTATGTGCTCGTTTGAGAACATATGGATTAGTTGACAGTAAATATGTTTGAATTGAGGAACTAGTGGCAATTTGTTTTGCACACGGTTGGGCATGACCAACGCGATCGAGCTGGATGTTTTACTTTGTTTAGATCTGGTCAAACATTAAGTTTTTACTTCCATAGGGTCTTACACGCTTGTCTTGGACTGTATAGAGATGTTGTGATTAACGCCACTATTCGTAACTCACCATACGAGAATGAAAATGTGAAGCCATTGCACTCCTTTTTCAAGGTTAGGAAAGTACATATTGTGTTGTATTTCTTAAAAGTTCAATATTCTAATGTTTTGAAAGTATACTTTTTTAAAGGATGTTGTAGGAGCAATAGATGGTACACATAGCCGCGAACGTCCCCTTAGAGGAGCAAGCTAGGTACCAAAATAGAAAGCAAGTGATTTCTCAGAATGTTTTAGTAGCTTGTACATTGGATATGAAATTTACTTATATGCTTGCTGATTGGGAGGGATCCGCACACGATGGTCGATTTTCAAGGAGTGCAATAGTACGCTAATGACAAAAGCTAACAATTCCTTTTGGTAAGTTGTATCCCTATTTTGAAAATCCAAATTTCTCGTACAAATGACAATAATTAAATAATAACTATGTCATGGACAATTCTTTAATAGATAAATATTATCTTGTCGACGCTAGCTTTCCATTAGTTCCGGGGTTTCTTGCACCATACCGTAATTGAGGGTCAACATCCTGAAAGTAGCAAGGAATTGTTCAATTTTCGAAATTAATCTCTACGTAATGTTATTAAGAGGACAACTGTTTTGCTTAAAAAAAGATTTGCATATTTGAGACATCAACCCTACCACGACATTGACACACAAGCAAAGATTGTCCTTGCTTGTTATGCCGTCCACGACTTCTTAAGAATTGATGATGTACAAGATGTTTTGATGAGGACTTAGATAGTAGCGATGATGAGGTTAACCCTACACATGTTGATGTACCTGAAGATGAAACTCCGAATGCTCAAATATCTTTCACAGCTCATGAAGCATGGTCTAATAAGAGGAATACAATTGCTGATTTTAATGTGGGCTGATTATCATCCCAACCAGAATGCGACAGTTGATTTCGATTGAATATGGTTTTTTAGTTATGTACTTTAATAATGGACTTAAACTTAGACATAATTTCATATTTATCTATTGTTGACATTGAATACATATTGTTCTATGTAATTTTTAATCATGACCTTATGTAATGATTGAGATAAGGTTGCTAGAATTTTAAATGCTATAATTGAAATTGATGTTATTGGAGACAAATTGTTTGATATATATTTTTTACATGTTCTTATGTAATGGTTGGCTATAAAATTATAATCTTGCAATATAGATTTCATAACACAATCGAGACTGCTCTTCGGCACCTTTTCGAGTTCCTCGACCAACCACCCATTCAGATGTGGACGAACTAAGCTCAACCCAAATGGATCCTAATTCTAGGACTCGTCATGTACATTGGAGTGATGCAATGGATGGTTGTTTGATAATTGCACTATTGCATCAAGTGTTGTCTAGTCATCGAAGCAGTGACAATGGATTTTCATCATTTCATGTGTCCAAAGCAATTGAGAGCACGTACAATGGATGCGGAGTCATGGTGTTAGATAAGAATGTAAGGGTACGATTGAAGACTACCAAAAAAGAATATGTTGAAGTCCGCCAGTTGTTAAGTATGAGTGGTTTTGGGTTGGATCCTAGCAATGGACGTGTCACAGCTGATATACTAGCTTGGGAGGAGTATCTGAAGGTATTATGTTTCATTTACCAATGAAATTTTTAGTCATTACAATTTAGTAGCTTATTTTTTTGGACATTCACTACGCATATAACATATCTCCCATTTCTCTTTTTTGTAGGGAAAATCGGAAATTAGAAAGTGGAGGACGAAACTTTGTCCTCGTTATGATGATTTGGAGGCTATCTTTGGAAATGATTGTTGATCGAGCTGTAAACGGCAATGACAATTTCTCCCCCATTCATGGTATGTAAAATATCATAAATAATAATATATATGATTTATATTATATAAAAGATTCTAAAAAGCTCTTTTTTTTAAAGATGAAAATGTGAATGAAGTTGATGGTCAAAATGATTTCATGGATCAAAGTGAAGTTCGTGCTCCTAAGCGTAACATCGAAGGAGGAACCAACAAAATTCGACGTCGACGTACCCAACCCAATGATGAGAGTCTCATTGCCCTATCGAGCATTGCTGAATCCTCTAAAAAAATTGCTAATGCTATGGAGATTCAAGCTACGTTAGATACGCTAAACCACATCAATTGGCAATTGGTTATGGGAAAATTACAAGCCATGAACTTAGACAAGTGTGACGTAATGCAAGTCATGAAAGTATTTCAGTCGGACAAGAGTCTAGCTAGAGTATTTATGAGCTTGAGTGATAAAGAATTCATCCGGTATATGGTATATGAAAAGCTTGGTCATGATCCACCTCCACTACTTTAGGATAGCATCATTGGNAACCACATCAATTGGCAATTGGTTATGGGAAAATTACAAGCCATGAACTTAGACAAGTGTGACGTAATGCAAGTCATGAAAGTATTTCAGTCGGACAAGAGTCTAGCTAGAGTATTTATGAGCTTGAGTGATAAAGAATTCATCCGGTATATGGTATATGAAAAGCTTGGTCATGATCCACCTCCACTACTTTAGGATAGCATCATTGGATAATTTAACAATCATATGTAAAAGTATGATATCTATGTTGGTTTGAATTGCTACTTTTTTACAATAGATATTTTTTGGTTTTTAATATTTGTTTTATTTGATCCGTACTATGCTGGACAAACTCTGTTCATTATTCATTGAACTGATTATTTTGTTATCTAATAATTGGTTAATATTTTAAGGTTTTCACTTGATCAAAAATTGTGGAGGGCACCAAATCTTTTGAGACAACGGATATGAAAGCCATTGAACCCCATGAATAAAAGTGTAATTGCACCTGATTATGTGTTTTTATGGATTTTTTTCATGATCCGAGCCACCTCAATATAATATTCAACGATTTGTTCAAGCATTTGTTACGTATTAAATTCATCTTGCATCCGAATTATATTTGTGTAGAGATTGAAGGCACCATTGAACAATACTTCTAAAAATTGATTGAATAATTTTCACAGAAAAGTTATAATTTCCATGGAAAAAGTGATAAATTCCTTGGAAAATAATGGCTATCAAACAACAAAAGCTAGAAAAAAATGATTATTTCCATGGAAAATAATGACTATCAAACACCAAAAGATGGAAAAATACAATATTTTCTAGGTTAAAAATTAAGTCAATCAAACACATGTAATTGATATTTTCCATGCAAATAATTTCTAGGCAATTCAATAGCCTATAATTTATTTTCTTGAATTGCCTAGAATTTATTTTCTTTCCATGTAAATTTCATGCTTGCAATCAAACACTCTTAGGGCTTGTTAATGTTAAGAAGGTGTGTGATTATTATGTTAATATTCCAAATTCTTTTATCTTTTTTTTTTTTTTACAAAA
>CAIGRL010053515.1:0-13899 GCA_903798325.1 Fraxinus xanthoxyloides
TTTAACATACCCATTAATTTCAACACTAACATAACTTTTAAAAGTATCACAACTCGTGCATTGCACGAGCTTTGACTAGTATTATATTAAAAATCAAAGTTCGTAATTCATTATCTTGTTCCAACCACTACAACAAAAATAGCATTTTACGGCATATGTTTACGGCGTGCAATTGACGATTACCGTAAAAGTACTTTTTACGGCGTGCAAAAAAAATGTGATCACTTTTTACAGCGTGCAAAAAAAATGTGCCATAAATGATCAATTGCATAAAATATTTTCGATGTACATTCTTTGCACAAATCCTCTTTAATTTGGGAGTTCTGATGAGAAGACATAAAGAAACTGCACTCACTCGCCATGGCTTGATGCCCTCATTTCACATATGCATAGATGCTAAAATAATAGAAAGTTACATGTATTATGGGGCAATCCAACCAATGGTAATGATTAAGGGGGGATTCTCATTCCCGAATTTTCCAATTTATTTTAATACATTTAACCCCATGCAATTACTTTCTTATTTCTTATGTACCCTACGTCGGCAGGATAGAGGCCGGGTCCACATAAAGTGCATGTTTGCTAAGAATTACTCAACAGTACAATGAACAACATTTTAACTAATTTTTCTTCCAGTCCCCCATAACATGCTAAAAGAGACTTTATGTTGAAGAATTGAAAGTTTATTTATACCTGAACTAAGTAGCCTTTCAGTCATTCTGTCACGCTCCATCCATAGCTCTGAATCAAATGGATCCTAATTGTAAGCCAACACTTACACCAGCACATCCCGAGACAATGGATTTTCTTTCTCATTCTTGGTGCAACTTCGCACTCCAGGTTCTCCAAACAGATACACAAGAGAGATCAATTGTTCTTCACAAGAGCTCGCTCAAGAAATTTCAAAATGATGCTAAACCTCCCCCCATGGTGATTTAACTATTCCTCAAAACACTAGCATCATTTCATGCACAGCATACATGCTGTGATTTCACGTTGTCAAAAAAGTAAAAATATTTTCAACTTGCAGAAAGTGGAAGGAAGTGTAAAGATGGATGATGCAGATAAGTTTATGCCTCCTTGGAAATCCAATGACGTAAAGGTAACAGCTACACCTAGAAATTGTGTTTATATCAACAAATTTATACCATATTAAATCAAAACTGATGTGATGAGCATGAAATGTGAATTCACTTGTTCTTAGACACGATTAAAGCATCAAGAACATATGCATTGACAAAACCTTGTCTCTTTTTCCTCAGTCATGGATATGGATGCAACAAGCTATGCATCCAGAATTGAACTATAATAGCTATCTTAGAAGGAAATGGGTAAGTCCTCATCTGCTGCTATGCACTTTTGGATTTAGTTCTGATAAGTGCTCTCAATTCTGAAAATTTACAAGCAGATGTCATGGAAAATAATTCCATTCAAACATGTCTCACTCAAAAAATGGCTAAAAGAAATTAAGCAGAAGCGAAAGGATGAACACAGGTTACAAAAGGCAGATATACATGCAGCAGTAACAGTGGCGGGCATTGCAGCTGCCTTAGCGGCAATAGCTGCTGAAAACTCAAAATTTGACGACACAATAGCTGCAAAAGATTCGGCCGTGGCTTCTGCAGCCGCCTTAGTAGCTGCACAGTGTGCAAAAGTGGCTGAAGTAATGGGGGCAAAGAGGGAGCAACTTAGCAGTGTAATAGGTTCAGCCATGAACAGCACGAGTGCAAGTGAAATTGTAACACTCGCTGCTGCAGCTGCAACGTGTAATGAAAAATACTGCACTCTAGTAGAAATTATATATACATGCATATTCATATCTTCTGCATCCTTCAAAACCTGCTATTAGAGTTATTTTGAACACATTTTCATGTAAATCATTAAAGGTGTACTGTCTTCATTTTTCATTTAGGATTTCTCTGGATTATTGTCTATTGCAACTTTTTATTGATCTTGTTGCAGCACTAAAAGGAGCCGCTACACTCAAAGCACGATCAGGATACAAAAACAAATTGAATGGAAGTGCTCCAGTGCTGCCACTTGAGGATATTCGTGAATCTGATTTTGATTTTGAGAAGTGTAAATCTATTCTAGCCAAGGGCGCGGACCTTAACATTGAGACCACAGATGGTATGTTGATTAATATAAGCACAAATTAAATGCATTTTCTAGCATAGAAAGTATGCTGCTCATGTTTGATTGATAAAAAAGTGGGAAATGGAGGAATAGATACACTTCCCACTAGGGGAAATACACTGGTTTTACTCCACCTTTCTTGAGGAAGAGAGAAGATTAATTAAGTAGTTTCATTGTTTAACATCCATTTAACCCCTTCAATTTGTGAGGAAAAGAAAAACTATTATCAAGAGGGTAAAGTACCCCTTCAGTTATACTTCCGCTAATCCTTTTCTTCTTTATGAAACAAGGTAAAAGAATTCCCTTTACTGCCAACTCTACTTCCCATCTCATTTCTGTACCAACCAAACACACTTGAGACCATATTGAGGGTACTGATGTAAACTTGGAACTTACAATGTTTTATAGAACTTAATTAGAGAAAATCTATAATGAATCAAAAATGACTTAGCAGTTGGCTAACTTTCAATATCATTCCTAGTATGTTGCAATGCTTTTCACAAAAATTAACCATAAATTTTCTATTCCTTCTTGTGACTCACGTGGAAACAGGTAGGTACTTGTTCAGGTCGGTAGCAGCCATACTCAATAGTGAAGCTAAGGTATGAGCATTTC
Organism: Fraxinus xanthoxyloides; assembly: GCA_903798325.1. Classification (NCBI taxonomy): domain Eukaryota; kingdom Viridiplantae; phylum Streptophyta; class Magnoliopsida; order Lamiales; family Oleaceae; genus Fraxinus; species Fraxinus xanthoxyloides. The sequence continues at coordinate 2,752 of CAIGRL010053515.1, forward strand.
CTTGTATGTAATCCTGACAATTTACTGTTGTCCAAAAATCATGTCATGACTTTAAACAAGATATTTCCATCACAAAAGCTGTAAAGATTTTTAAACTCGGTTTTCATTAATTTATTTTGCTTGCATTGACTTGACTTCCAATTATTTTGCTCAACTAATTCTATTCTATTAGAGGAAAAAAAGGAACTGACAAGTCAAACTATTCAGATTGCTAACAGTTAAAAATAAAATTTGAATCAGGTAGACTTTGGGGGCATCCTAACCTGAGATCTTATTCTGTATTTCTACAGGTTATTCTCAAAATAAAGAATCCAAATGTGCTGAATGCTTTCACAAGGACAAAGGAAAGTAAGTTCTTTTTCTAAAGAAATTAGTTACACAGTTTACCATGTTTCTATTTTCATCCTCCAAATAGATTATTTTTATTAATTGTTTTGTTTCTGTTTAGAAAATTATGGTTATAGATTACTTACCTAACATTTAACTCAGAATTGACTCCAGAAATGTATGTGATTTCACTTTTGATTAGGTGTTGTTCTTGACCTACATACCGAGTTATATAGAGATTCAGAAGTGGGCAAAAGCGAGACTTGCTATCTTCTCGTCCTAACTACAAATAAAGGGATGATCAAGCTAGACATGGTGGCTGACTATCAATGTTACAAGACATGGTCCACAACTATCAATCATATGCTAATGCTCTCGACTTCATTTACGAGATATGAACTTCAGTTCTACAAAAATTGAATTTTCATTTATGCAGAGTCATCATTTGTACCTCAAATCTTCATATGGACGTGTGGCTGATAATATTCAAAACTGAAGCATCCATAGTTGTTGATATATTCAATATCCATATTAATATCCATATCATAGAATTCAATAAGATTTCCACCAGGAAAGACCATTAACAGGTCTATTTGTTTCATCCATCCATAGCTTGGATACATAGACATATTTGCATATTTGTATGAAAATGGAGTTCAACTTATTTTTTGTCACTTGTCAGCATCATACAAAAAGATTGAAAATGCATGATTTGCCAATAGTGATAAATGAAGAGATACCTACTGCAAAAATATTTATATTTCTCAGTTATTGAAGAATAGAATTATCACAATGGTCATTCAACGCATTTCACTTCTTGGTCATAAATGATAAAATACTACACATTCCTAGGCACTTAAGTAGTAGAGCAAAACATAATATCATTGCATCAAAAAGCATAATCAAAGAAAACAGGAATTTTGACCACCGTGTCATCTCAATAATGCAGCGAAGTAAGTCCATTTTTGGCTCTTTTCAGGTTGTGAACATCATGTTCTTAGAAACTTATCCCATCAAATATTGAGCAAATTGAGAAGAAAAACGAAAGAGAAACAATATTCTGCTGTAAACATCCACATGCATTACAAAACATTAAATTAGGTTGTCAAAGCTATAGTGAAATGATGCAACAAACATTACAAGGCACTTGAGGATCATCTTTATCTCATAAAAAACATTGTATAATGCATGAAATTTGTTAAGAGCTAACCATTTTTTTTCCAGAAAACAATCAAGCCAACTTTTTCAGAAAATAAAATGCTCAATGAATTCAGACCAGTATGTATAGGACGCCAATTGTCTCCATCACAACATCAAAACTAAGATTTATATCGATTGTTCCAGATCATACATTGGATGAGTACTTGCAACTCAAACTTTAAGTTAATTGAGATTCTAAATCATCAAAATTAAAAATTAAAAGATATATGAATGCCATACATAATCTGCAAAAAATTCTCTTGATCATAATGACAAAAACTTGAAAATGAACCAGAATTGAGATGAGATGCTATATCTTTGTGCAGAATCACTGGCCTTGGTAAGCATAAACAATAACTGATGCCTGCAACTCCCGATTAACCTTGAAGTGAGCATGAAAGAACCTCTTTGTCTGCTAATATAGAAACCAAATTAGAATTTCCAAATAGACCACCAGGAAAAGAAGGATAAGGCCTCCATTTCTAAAGAATCGAGGATTACAATATTATAAAAATTCAAAATTCACCTCACGGAAATTAAGTGAAACTAGGAACTCCTTTAGTAGTTTTTCCTGAGAGTCAAATAGTACAATGTGGGTAGGTGAAGACCAATTTTTTGCATACTCCATTGTAAAACCAACTGGATCCATCAAAAAATCATCCAGGATTCCTTTCTCTTCAATGTCAAATATCAAAGAAAAATTGAACTCGTACATAACACAAATCAAAAAAAAAAACAAAATACAAATATCCAAAGATCTGTAAAACGTGCTGACACTTAATTTTAGTACCTTTGTGTACAATACAGGAAATGCGTAGGAAGGTTACAGTGCAGGGTTGAGTAGTATGGTGTAGCATGGCAGGGCATCAAGAAAGGATACGTTCCACTTTATTATTAACAGCCTCTGTGGAGAGAATGTTCATTACATCCTCAGTTTCCCTCTGAGAACCACATTAACAATTAAGAACACCAAAAGATACATATTATATCAATCCCTCTGTTATACTAAACTGCATCCGATGTCTGTTTCACAAGCTTAATAATACAGTTATATGATTGTTTGGGGGAACCAGAGAATTTTTAAAAAAGAAAAAAGAAAAAATTCTTGAGCATCAGCAAAGTACCTGATGGACCATGCCCATGTATAAAGCCATGGGGAGAATGGTTATAATCAGGAAAAGCACGGGCATTTGCACTTTCAAGAAGCAATTAGTACTGCTGCCTATACTTTCTTTTTGTTTTTTAATGGATCAGACTCCTTCATTTTGGCTAATGTATATCCAGCAAACATCAAAGCAATTGGAAGCACAGAAAGGACAAACCTGTTGTGCAAAGACAGATAAGAAAATTGCAAGCATTAATGACTGAACGGCGAAGACTGGCTCTGAATCACAGTAGCCCAAAATGAAGTATAATATTCACCTGAATTCTTTGTGGCCTATTAGGCTATAAATTCCTAAAATCCAGGCAATCAACCCAGAAAGCTTCCATTGCTTAGACATGATAATGCCAGAAATTGAAAACGGTACGAATATAAAGAGCATGGCTGTGAATCCCTGGGTGATGTACCAATGCCAGGCATGAGTTCCATAATAGTCTCAACCAGACAAAAGGAAATTGAACTTCAGAAAGTTTAGAGGCACAAGAACCCATGAACCGTACATCAAACGATCTAATAGAGAATTGAGTCCAAGTACCAGACCCCTGATATGTAGTTCAGATAATGATTAGATATAAAGTAATCAGCACTTGTTTTTACTTTTACAAATAAAACTAAGAGTATAATGAAGTTTTCTTACCAAAGAAGCATAGGGATCAATTAGGATTTAATTAATGATGTTCAGTAATTCGATACAAATTTCAACACATCTTTATCTGGTCCAGATATACATTTGCACGTCAAGCAAATTGATAGGCCCCCTATTAAGTCCACATACGCAAGAAGGAAGAAGGGAGAGGCGACAGGGCAGGGAAATTAATACTATTGGTTACTATTAAGTTGTTTACTTCTTCAGTCATTGTTGTTATTGTGAGTCAGGGTCATGTTGGTAAATTTAGTCAGGGGAGGGAAATAAATGTAATTGGGGGGAGAATTTGAGCAGGCAGCTAGAAACACTGGGTCTCTCGAAACTCCCAGGGATTCAATCACACTGTTTACATTTCTTCAGTGAGTACATATACATTTTATCAACTTGCAATCTTCACTTTCTCAACGCCAGTCCTGATATATAATAGTCTACTGCATATTTTTTACTACTCTGGTGTTAATCCCTTCACTGTTGACTGCAGCAAAGCCACCTCTTATCATCCATCGAAGGGTTGCACAGGTCTAGGCAGGCAGCAATTCCTCCCATTCAGCAGCTATTAAACTCGGACTATCAGGTACCTACCAATTTGGTATCAGAGCATCACCTGGGAATATGAAATTGTCTGATCGTGAGGACAGTTTGGAAGGGAAAATAGATGGTATTCTGCAAGAACTACAACGAGACATGAATGTATTGATGGAAAAAGTGGATGTCATGACGAACAAATGGATAGAACTGGATAGAAACGGGAAAGGAAGAGCAGAGGGCCTTCTTGAGTCCAACCCACTCCCTAATCCCCCACTGAAGAATGACGAAGAGAGCAACATCAACTGTGAAAGTAGCAAGGAGCGCGAAGAGCCAGGGCAATCCGAAAATTGAATCAGGAGGTTGGCGATGCCAGTGTTCAATGGAGAAAATCCAGACGGCTGGATTTTTTTAGCAGAGCTATATTTCACTATGAATCGATTCGCCGAGTGGGAGAAGGTAGATGCAGCAGCAGTTTGCTTCGAGGGGAAGGCTTTAGCGTAGTACCGGTGGGAAGTCAGTAGGCAACCGGTTCGGAGATGGGAGGATCTAAAGTCCTTACTAGTGGAGCGATTTCGACCATCACATGATGGAACTAATTCGGAAAAATTTCTGGCGTTGCAACCGGATGGGACTGTTTGCGAGTACCTGCGGATGTTTGAGGTGCTCACCGCTCCATTGGTGACCGTCAGTGAGGAAGTATTGGAGAGTAACTTCCTCAATGGGCTGAAACCACTAGTTCGGGATGAAGTGATGATGTTAAAGCTACGTGGGCTAGACCATATCCTGGAACTGGCCCAGCGAGTAGAGGAGAGAAATGAGATCTTGTAGCAAGCCCAAATTTCATCAGGCACAAATAGATGGAGGAATAATTTTAATGGACAAGCACCCACTTCTAGCCCATTTAAAACCTCTTAAAATGCACTGTCCCATAACCCACATATTTCCCCAATTCTTCCCTTCAATTCAAATCCTCCAAAACCCTCGACGGGGGTTCGTGCGAGCACAACCACCAAGTGAGTGGCTCCGTTCAAAAGGCTCACAGACGCCGCATTGCAACTGAAGAAAGAGAGGGGGTTGTGTTATCACTGTGATGAGAAATTTGGGCCGGCTCAACGTTGTAAAAATAAGGAGCTCCAGATATTCATAGTGCATGAGCTGGAAGATGGGGAAGATGTGTTGGAAGGAGAGGAGGGTATTGAAGGAGGTGAAATGGTGTTGTTGTCCATGAACTCGGTAGTAGGATTAAGCACTCCAAAAACCATGAAAATGATTGGGTCCATTTTGGGGCAACCGGTGGTAGTTTTGATCAACTGTAGAGCCACACACAACTTTATTGCGACAGATTTGGCAAAGCAGTTGAGGCGACCCACCATAGCTTCGACTGGGTACGAGGTCACCATTGGTACTAGTAAGTCGGTAAAAAAGAGGGCATTTGTAAAGGGGTGGTCCTCTCTTTGCCAGGGATTGAAGTAATAGAGTATTTTTTGCCCTTCCAGTTGGGCTATACTGATGTCATTTTGGGAATGAAGTGGCTCGGTACACTGAGAAAGATGCAAGTTAATTAGGGAAGCTTACGATGAAATTCCAAGTCGATGAGGAGACTATTTTTTTGCAGGGCGAGTCGAGCTTGCAGAAGACGCAAGTGTTAATTGGGGAAGCTTATCGTGAAATTCCAAGTCGGTGAGTAGACTATTTTTCTGCAGGGCGAATCGAGCTTGCAGAAGACGCAAGTGTCCATTAAATCTATGGTAATATCCTTCAGGGAGGGTGACCGGGGAATTCTTCTAGAGTTGAGTAATTTGGAATTGGAGGGGAATAAAAGCGGGTCTGAGCTTTTTCCTTCAATTAGAGAAGTGCTTCAGCATTACAGCCAGGTTTTTGAGTGGTCGAACCTACTTCCTCCAACTCGAGATCATGATATATGATGCTCAGACTTAGGTACGAGTATCTAGTACACGTATGTATCTAAGTTTCGGATATTTTATTTTTTAAAATATAGGATACGGGAATATAGCTAAAAAGAGTCCAAATTTAGGATACGGATACGTGGGTATGTCTTTCAAACTTTAATTTTTTACTAATCCAAGATATCACTTTGAATAGAACAAAATCAATTATTCGCAAAAAGGGAATGGGCATTGAATAAGGGGTTAAGACGAATAAAATATAATTTTGTGGTTTAGTTTTCAATTATGAGAATTACTAAATGTTATATAACTTAGAAAATGAAGGTCTTGATTGCAATCTGGACTTAGCGGAGCATTAAGTAGTAGCATTATATGGAACTCATTTTCATTTTATACAAACAAAACTCTAAACCAACGATATAGAGAGAGAAGAAAAAAAAGAAGAAAATGGAAAGGAAAAAGAAAGAAGAAGAAAAATAAGGGATAAGTCATCGCCTTTCTCTATCCTCTCGGCAGCGACACTAGGTTTATAGAGAGCAAAGAAGAAAAAGAAAAAAAAGGGAAAGAAGAAGAAGCAAAAACGATAAAATGTCTAGTTGGAACTTAGAGGATCCAATACATCCCATACCCATACCCAAGTCGTGTTGTGTCCAACGTGGGTACTCTAACTATTTTGAAGAGTCCGAGCATCAAAGGTCATGATCATGCAATCATACTGCAGGTAGGGTCGACTCCCGTGAATGTCAGGCCATATCGCTAGAGATTGAGTAGCTCGTCAGGGAGATGTTGGCAGTGAGGATTATTCAGTCGAGTTGTAGTCCTTTTTCAAGTCCAATGATGCTGGTGAAAAAGAAAGATGGTAGTTGGAGATTGTGTGGATTACCGAGCCCTCAATAAGATCATGGTTCTGGACCAATTTCCAATTCTGATGATAGATGAGTTGTTGGATGAGCTGCATAGGGTGGTATTTTTTCGAAGTTAGACTTGAAGTCGAGGTATCATCAAATTAGAATGAGGGTGGAGGATGTGTCAAAAACTGCATTTAGAACCCACGAAGGCCATTGTGAATTTTTGGTTTTGCCGTTTGGATTAACCAATGCGCCACTACTTTTCAAAGTCTGATGAATGACGTGTTTCGGCCATATCTTAGAAAATTTGTTCTAGTGTTTTTTTAAAATATATTGATTTACAGTGCTTCATTAGAGGATCGCCACCACCATTTAAGCATTGTATCGGGATGTTTACAAAGACACCAGCTGTTTGCAAATGAAAAAAATGCAGCTTCGGTCAACCACAATTGGAATATCTTGGTCACATTATTTCGAATAAGGGGATGGCAGTGGCGAAGGATGAGGAATTGGGAGGGATATTAAATTGTTTAAAAACAGGTACTGAGACTAAACCTAGTTACTCACTCGTGGTAGGAAATTTATGTTATAAGGGCCGGTTAGTGTTACCACAATCTTCTCAATTTTTGGAACTCATGTTAAAGGAATGTCACGACTCTAGTGTAAGGGGTCCTTCAGGTTTTCTTGAAATATATCGAAGAATAGCTTGAGAGGTGTATTGGAAGGGTATGAAAAAGGATATCAAGGATTATGTAGCTCGTTGTGCGATGTGTCAACAAAATAAATAAATGGCCTTGTCCTCTCAAGGTTTATTACAACAACTTCCAATTCCAAACTTAGCTCATATTTGGTATACATTAAAATTTTCATTCTCATTTTTCTACTCATTTTCAACCACATATTCTTCAATAAAATAATATTTTCCATCACATCAATAACGTTTCTTTCTTTTTCAACCACACAATCTCATCAATCTACTATTCTAGAATACATTCTTCTAAATGGCTCAAACACACATTTAGTATGGGCTGACATNCGTGTTTGGTATATATTAAAAAATTTATTTTCATTTTTATACCCATTATCAAGTTTCAACTACACATTTTTCAATAAAATAATATTTTTCATCATATCAATAATTTTTCTTTCTTTTTCAACCACACAATCTCATCAATCTACTATTCTAGAATACATTCTTCTAAATGGCTCAAACACACATTTAGTATGGGCTGACATCTCACTGGATTTTGTTGAAGGGCTACCAAAGTCAACGGTTAGGACACGATACTGGTGGTTGTTGATCGGTTCAGTAAGTACGGTCATTTCATCTACCTCAAGCACCTTTTTACTGCCCATGTTGTAGCACAAGTGTTTATCCGGGAGATCATCCGCCTACATGGGGTACCTCAGTCGATTGTGTCTGATCGGGATCGAATTTTCATGAGCAAATTTTGTAAGGAATCAAAGCGCGTGGAACAATGCTAAAGCGGAGCTCATTTTACCACCCAGAGGCAGATAGTTAGACCGAGGTGGTGTGTTTGAAGACTTACTTAAGATGCTTGTCTCCGATAAATTGTGCTCGTGGAGTCTATGGCTGCCTTGGGCGGAATTTTGGTATAGCACTTCTTTCCAGACGGCCTCCAAACATACCCCTTTTCAAATTGTGTATGGACGTGACCCCTTATTCAATGCGCAAAACTCACCATAACAGTCAAGATTTAACATCATATTTCATCATAAACTTTAAGAACTAGTCCGAAAAGCAACCTTCAAGTTTCCATTCCTATGATATTTCAACAGAGTCCCTGACATATTTAACAACTAGAAATAGGCAAATATTTGAAAAACCATTCCCATATTTACTAACAATTCAATTTGAAGTAAACAACTTCATACCTGGAAAAAGTAAATTATAGAATCATATTTAGATACACTTTCAAATGTGTGGGAGAATGTCACTGTGCAAACCCACCCACACGCACATACACAATGGATGAAGTACAAAATCAGCAAAATTTTAAGTGGATTACCCAATTGGGAAGACAAGTTCAAAGGCACATAATATACCAAAAATTGAAACATAAATTCCGAAAGAACACACACATTTTATAGGGAAGGCAAAATTACCATGAACCAAGGAGTATCAAGACTGAAAAAGGCCAGAACTTTATACAGAGCAGCAAACAGAACCGGATGCAAGTAAGTCCTTATACCCTTTTTCCATTCCCAGGTCAGATGCCCATACCTACATTCAGTATTGAAAAAATCCTTTCAAAACACAGATAAAACCCCCGTTCGAAAAATTTTCGATTTAGATTGGAAGTGTACTGACCCAAAAGAGATGTGGTGCGCTACTTCAAGAGCTTGCCAATGTTCATCTGGGTTGAAATATGTTTGAACTACTAATGAGCTGATCATTCGTGTAACCAAACATAGGGTAAAGATTTTCTTTAGTGATGGTGAGGAGTTTTTGGGTAGACAACTTCTTGTGGTGAACATTTCGTTATTTTCATCATCATCATATGCTTTTGCTGAGATCTTTCTTTGTCTCATTCTCTTGTGTCCGGGGCAGTGGTGTTAACTTGATGTATCTTGTGTTTTTTAATGAGAATGGTGGTGGAAGGATAATGCTATATGTACATAGCATTATTCATAGTAGTGTCCAAAATGGACACATGTTTGGCCCCTATTGGAGGGGTGTCGGGCCTCCAATAGGGGCCAAACATGTGTCCATTATGGACATCTTTATGAACAATGCTCCGGTGGTGGAAATCTTGAAAGTGATAACCAGATTGGCAATAGGGTGGCGGTATGCACAGGGGCGGACCTAGAACAATGTGGGGGACTGAAATTAAAAAAACAAAATAATAATAATAAAGGGTCAATTCTAAAAGGTTGGAAGTCATAATAAAAGATAATGATTAAGATGCAGCATAAAATATAGCTTCGAAAAAGTTCAGTCATGCAAAAAGGAACTGAAAGGAGAGAAAACAATGAATATCATTCTTGCATTACGCAGTGACAAGGAGGGGAGATCACACAAAAGTCAACAAGTTGACTACATTCATGCACACAAAGAGAGAGAATGAGAGTACTTAAAATTAAGATTTGAAAATTACATGACGAATAAAACAATAAATGACAAGTTAGGATTCATAATGCCTTCACTGATATACAAATTTATTAGAAGCCAATGTATGTAGTCTGTTGGGATTTGGGGGCTCAAGCAAGTTGAAAAAAGAGAATAAAATTTGACCCAATGCTAATGATTGGAGACCTCTCGAATCAAAGTGCTTGTTTCAAGCGTTCCATAATATGTAATTAAATCACTACCCGCTTAACTTTGCACCTCATTTCTCCATTTTACTGAGCTAATAATATCCAAATCTTCCAGAATTTTAGGGCAACCCGTTCAGTAGGCATTTGAATAGATTTGAGCGTATCATTTCTATATAACACAGATTTCACAATTCAAGAAATAGAATAAATATTCCAAAAACTAACTGAAATTGGTATACTAGCACTTACAATTTTTAAAATATAAATTCAAAGAAACGGATATATGAATTAAATACTAGCAGCTCCAATTTTTTTATTATATTAGCAAGCACAACCTAGATCTGCCACTGTTAGAGCACAAGAAAAATTTAATCTTGAAGCTCATTCTTTTAATTTTAAGGAAGTATTCTTAAGAAATCTGTACAAAAACATTTTTATTTCATCTTTACATACAACTACAAAGTGTGTCTCTACGAAAATGTACAGAAATAAATGAAAACACAGAATATGAAAGAAAACATCCACCTTTAAAAAACAAAAGGAAACTATAAACTTACAAAAAATAAAAATAAAAAATGCAATGTTCAAAGAGAAATAACCTTACAGAAAAACCTAAAATTCAATCATTCAGATTTCAGATTATTCCTTCTAGTTAACGTAAAATCATGCAAAAAGAGTAATAAAATCTAAACTATCAATTTCTGGACAAATAGAACCTCCAAATTAGGCAAATGAAAACAAAAATTCCCAATAATATTAAAGAAAGAAATAAGATACTGAATAATTCTTACCTTTTGCTTTGTATGCGTCGGAATTGAGAACTGCCGGCGGGATTGGTTGCGGATCACTCCGGCTGAATTTTTGAAATCGGATTTGGGCTGAGAATATGTTAAAATTGGATTGCAATTGTCAATCCAGTTTGGCTGAGCTGGGCTGGCACGAACGTGGTGGTTTTCATTTGGGAACAATACATATCAAGACCCTGTTTGGTACGATTTAAAATTTAACTAAAATTAAAAATATGGTCGTTATCGAATCCCACCCATCTAATAAAAGTCAACAGTAACGACTATATTTTCAATTTTAATCCGATTTTAATCTGTACCAAACACCCTCCTAATGTTTATACTTTACACCATTTTATTAAAAATACAAAAACAAGTTTCAAATTTCAAAAATCAGATTTTTTAAAAATTTTATTTATGAAATAATAAATTATTAAATCAATTTATTATTACATATTTAATACTA
>CAIGRL010053566.1:0-15818 GCA_903798325.1 Fraxinus xanthoxyloides
TTGTGAATGATCAATAGAGAATTTATCACTTTTAGATAATATGAGATTGTAATCCACATTTCATTCAGTTAAGTTGATAACGATATCCTTAGTCAATGTGTGTTCGAAAGTCGAAAGGAGTTTTCAACTTATATTGACTTAAGAGTAGGATGAAAGATATAATTAGTAATGGATATCTATATCTCGCAATTGATCGAATTATATTGATAAAATGATTATAGTTTCATGGTAAACTAACAAATTTGGTTTTGTCATACCAGGTGACATTTTCCATAATATATATTGCGTCGACACATTGTTATATGTCAATTTGGGACGACGAATGTGAATTTGTGATAAATTAAAGGGGGTATTTTAATTTATCGATTTTAATTATATCAAAATAATAATTTACGTTGTTAGATATCGTAATCGAGAACTTATCGGGTCACACACAAAATAAGAACTAAAAGAATGAGATTCACCAATTAATTAATTAACAAGTGTTTGATAATTAATTAATTGGGTTAATGAGAACCAAGAAGTCTACATTGTTGAGTTTGAGGCAGTTGATGATCAATTAATTAATTGGGTTGCTTGTTAATATGTCAGAATTAATTAATTGGATTAATTAAATTATGGACCAAATTTAAATTAATTGGATTAATTATATATTGAGTAGAATTAAGTTTACGGGCTAAGCCCTTTTGGACTTTTATTAATAGGTTGTTAGGGTTTAAAAATTCATAACACAATATAATTATTTTCTTGCTAGTACACGAAAAGAAAAATCATAGTTCTCTCAATCTTACTCCCTATGTGGATTTTCATTGAAGACCGGATATTTTAACGGCTGTCGATTGCAGACAAGAACTGTTCTTTGAGAAATTCATCAAATATATAATTTTTTTATCATAATTTCTATTTGAACACAAAGCAAATCTTTAGCGGGAATTGAAATCTGTTTTATTTTTCAATGTACACGACCAAGTAAATTCCCAACAATGTGGACAGCTACACCAATGAGCGGACATATTTCTTTCATTGAAGTGTACTACAAGAGGACTCACATTATAGCGTAGTGTGTAATGGTCTACCTTAACTTTCATTTGAACGATGTACGCACCATGTGTTAATGGTAAGAAAAAGAGATGATTCAACAGGCAATCCGAATGATATGTGTTACAGAGTAACCAATCTTACTGAGCTCGTCCCAAAAGAATGGGAAATCAAAGTGATACCCAAATCTGAGATAGATTTTTTAACAATGTGTTTCATGCTTTATTTTTGGATAACGTAATATAGGCACGGTTAGCTTTTCATTACATTCATATATTTTACATGAACATCATCATAATTTTTTTCTTTTCTTGCTAACTAAAGAGTAGTACTCTTAAACCCTTCAAGCCCTGTATATTACTACAGCTGCAATCTTTCCAGTAATTGAAACTCGCCGACCAACGGATTATTGATCTTCGACCCCAATGAAGCACTGACTTATTTTTTAATACCTTACTTTTACAATTTGATAAGAAAGACTCTTATCCTTTAGAGACAATCCCGGACTTCAGCGCAGCTGTGCTTAGGTTCCAACTGTGTATAATACCAGGAGCAATGGATAATAATAGATGTAATAGTAGACGCGGTAGTTTGATAATCCTATGAAACAGAGTGGAATAAGGAGCACCGTGAGTGCAATGACAAAGTTAGTTCCCATGAACAACACAACATTAGCAAGCCAACTGAGTTTGCTCACTACAAGGTACACTCCTGCCATGAATGCTATAGACATCATGGAAAGGGCTATTCCGAGTAGTGGAACAGCCAATTTTAAGGCAAAGTGCGTGGAACTAGTATCTCCCAGCTGTGCCCATAAGAGAATAACAGCAACACTGATGGAGCTGTACATTGCCAATGTGTCACAAATCACAAATTCCTGAAAAATCACTTTTTTTAACATGGTCGCGATGCCCTGGTCAGGATTTGTATTGTTATAGCCACCGGGAATGGTGAATCCTGCAGTAAATGTCACCGTTGCAACAACGGTCGCCACCAGCAGAATTACATTAATCTTATCGTTCCAACTTTCTTTTTCTGTCTGGTTCCCTATCCTGAAACTTGCACTTTTGAAATTCTTTGTTTGACGTGATTGTGGGGCACGAACAACTCTCAAAGCCATCCATGTTAGCCGCTGCATTTATAAATTGAAAAGTTCATTTGAATACGTATTAAATAGTTTGTGTTGGATTTTGTCTATGCAAAGGGCTTACCTTCTGAAAAGATGCCATTTCTGGTTCCGTATGCTCTGCAGCAATGTCAAGTGCTGTCTGATGGTTATTGTTTACCAGCTCAAGAATCACTCTTTCATCCCTTATTAGAGTGTGCACCAACTTGGGATACCCGTAAATCGTTGCCAAATGCAAAGGTGTATTTCCATCCGCATCTTTTTCGTTAATAAGCTTCTCCAGCTCTGGCATTTTGAGCATGAAGTCCACAATTTTGTACTTTCCACTTCTAGCTGCTATATGAAGTATGTTTTGTCCACGTGTAGCCAGTAGTTCCCGTGTATCTGGGCGATTATGAAGAATCAATTTGATTATGTCGATAAATCCTTTCTGGGCTGCTGAATGAATGGGGAAGAATCCCCGTTTGTCTTTCTGGTAAGCAAAGTAATGATGTTTGTTCAATAAGAAGTTTACTCCATACGTATATTCGGTGCAGACAGCAACATGAAGAGGATTCTTTCCATTCCCACTTCTTAACTGGAAGGACGATTGGTCCCTTTCCCACAGTAAATTTAGAACATCTAAAATTTTGAACAAACAAATGGCACTCTCATCATTCTCGATGATTGAAGAAGAAAAACAGATAGGAAAAAAGAGAGCTTTTGCTCTTAACTTACCGATGTTTCTACCAAGGATTGCAGCGAATACTGGTGACTTGTTTTCGGTTTTTCCTCCAACATTGTAATTACCCACAGGATTCTCTAATAGGAGCTTGGCAATGGTGACAAATCCTGCTGCTGCGGCCAGATACAGCAGAGACTTGCCTTCCTTGTTAAGCGAATACAGCATATTTGGGTTCTTCTTGATTAAGTTAGAGCCACTTCCTCATGGCCACATCTCAAAGCTTCATGTAGAGCCGTATTGCCTTTCTCATTCTTTTCTCCTAAGCCACCTTTTTTGTAATCTGAATGAATTAATAGCTGCACCATCAGTAAATCTCCAGCTCTTGCTGCAATGTGGAGTGCGGTATCTCCTCTCGAATTCTTGTCAGCAACCAAGAAAGATAATTGTTTGGGAGTAACTTGAGACAAATTATAAGTAATACATTACTGAAATTTAAAATTAAATTGAAGTTGAGTAACTTGAGACAAATTATTAGTTACAAAGTAAACTTTAGTGACCCTATTGAGGTTTTGCTGAAAATTCAGTAAATACCAATGAAATTTATCCATTATATTATGATTTCTTTGTCCTCTTACTATAGTCAGGTTTAAAGTTTAGTTCAATACACGACAGTTTCTCAAATAAGCATTTATCAACTGATAGCATGTCTAGAAAGTAGGACTAATATACAAACATGCAGCATAATGGCCTAATGTAGTCAAAAACGCGTTTTGTAGGAACTTACGTTACATTTCCTGTTTAAAAGTGGTTGATATGAGATCTTTCTAATTTGTGGTCCCTTCTGTGCAATATGTGGTCATGCATGATCTATATTTTTTCATTTGAAAGATAGGGGACTATTGTATCTTTAATTAAATTTCATATTGTTTTCAGTTTAATTTAATGTTAAACATGGTGAGATCGGGTGGGGGTGATGGTGAAGTCTGGAAAAGAAATTATAATTAATGGCGAAATCAGTTTTGATGGGGGTGCTAAAATAGGATTTGTGGATAGAGATGGCAAATGCCCCATCCTGATTTGTCTTGCAGTTTTTAGCAGATGGGGAGAAGGTTCTCTACTTCATCGAGCGTAGTCGTTGTCATGACTCTTCTTTTATTGTTGACCTTAATTTTTGTAGGGCATGTGGTCAACATATTCTTACTCCTTTCACGTCCACACAAGTCTTACTCATGTACACTTGGACAAAAATTAAGTCAAACGTGACCTTTTCCAATAGTGAGGGAGACGGTTGCAAGTACTACAATGATCGAGTAAGATAATTTATAAGTATTTAGGTGTAAGACATGCTTAAGACGGGAGCCACTAACTGTTGAAGGGTCGGATCCGGAAGACTATATAGACAAAAATGAGAGCAAGTTTATAGTTTGAGTATATAAAATTGCATTATCTTCAAATAATACTAGGTGCAAGCTTTTATATTAGAAAAAGTGTGATACTAATAGTTGGATAAAATGACATGTTGCCTTGTCCTCATTGTCTAGGTGTCCATTCCTACGTGTCAATCCATCCGTCATAGGTTGGACGGCATTCAATCTTTTTGAAAAGTAGCCATCCTAATGCCTTGGTCTGACCTCTGATTTATAAACTGATGATTTGACATTTAGATTCCTGCTGCAGAGATGTTAAATCAATCAATCGCAGTTGGATCTTGTGTAGAAGATCTCCTGAAGGAAGATATNTATAAAATTGCATTATCTTCAAATAATACTAGGTGCAAGCTTTTATATTAGAAAAAGTGTGATACTAATAGTTGGATAAAATGACATGTTGCCTTGTCCTCATTGTCTAGGTGTCCATTCCTACGTGTCAATCCATCCGTCATAGGTTGGACGGCATTCAATCTTTTTGAAAAGTAGCCATCCTAATGCCTTGGTCTGACCTCTGATTTATAAACTGATGATTTGACATTTAGATTCCTGCTGCAGAGATGTTAAATCAATCAATCGCAGTTGGATCTTGTGTAGAAGATCTCCTGAAGGAAGATATGAAGTGGGAGGTACCTTTTGTTAAATGAGAAGGCTGTCTACCTCAAATTCTTTCCCTGTAGCATGCGTAGCACCTCACCTAAGCTAAGGAGGTCAGTCTCTACATGGTAGCTCGGATGGGGTGGTGAATCACTTAGGCTACCTTATATATGACCTCACCTCGACTAGGTAGGAGGATGCGTGGAGTGTGGGCCTTGTTGGCTTGCTAGTTGGCTACCATGTTGAGGTGATATTGAGTCTCATTAGAAGAAGCATAACAATAGTCTTTCAAGTACATGTATGGATATTCATATAATACGTGCATTTTCAGTATATGGTGGAGGCTCATTGTTGAGATGTTGCATTGGTGTGGATCATCTTATCTTTCCTTCGTTGTGCAGTTGTGCATTTGAACACAATACAATAGTCCATTAAGTCTAGGCATTGATATTTATATAATGTATGGAATTGGAAGTGCAGAAGTGAATTGGAATACCTTCTCTAGAAGCCATGCAAGAGATACATAGACGAAGCCTTTAATTGGGGACGAGACTCTGAAAGCTAGAGGCGTTGAGAAAAGCTGCGATGGAAAAGGTAAGGTCTTTGCTTGAGGACGAGGCTCTGAAAGATAAAAAAATCGAGAAAAGATGTGATGGCAGAGGCGAGGTACTTACTTAAGGACGAGACTCTAAAAGATAGAGCTCTGAGAAAATTCGTGACAACAAAGATGTGGTCCTTACTTGAGGATGAATCTCTGAAAGATAGAGGCTTTGACAAAAATTGCGATGGTAGAGGCAAGGTCCTTCCTTGAGGATGAGTCTATGAAAGATAGAAGCATTGAGAAAACCGGTAGACAAAGGCGAGATGATCTAAAAATTCGAACGTCGAGGTAGATGTGATTGCATACCTATGAACTGATGAGACATTTGAGAGTTTTGTGCCAATGATTTGAAAGCTGTTGTATATTTCCAAGAAGACCAATTGAGCCTTCGCCTGCTTCCAAGACATTTGTCGTTTAGGTCATAATCGCCTAAGTTTGCAAAAAACATGTTTAGGTGTCTGGAAATGGGTCTGTCAGGTGATGGAAGATAGTTTGACTATGATCATGTCGAAACTTAAGGAACCTACTATTCTCTCTTCTAAGGAAATAAGTAGGGCTATTAGGCAAAGGAAGAACATAATAGAGGTTACCTTCTCTTGTTGACACCTTTGTCTAATGGGAGGCTTCGACAACCCTTCAGACATTACCATAGCCAAACTTGAGAAAATGAGGAAGATTTGTAGGGTCCTTAACTACATTGAGTTCATCATTCCTGAGCCCATAAAAGGGCTTGTTACTCAAAGCCAGGTTACGTTCCTGTGAGTGGACACCTCTTCATGGCCAACCTTAGAATACACGTACATCATTTCTTTCACTTACTATTGAAGTCCTATGGACTAGCTCCAGCTCAACTTAATCTGGACTCATTGAGCTAAAGGTTAGGTTGCAGAAGTTGTAGAGGAAATTCAACATTGGGGTAGACATGCCTTTCTTTGTCTTCCATCCCATATATATTACAAAAGCCCGTGGGAGGGTAAAAAGGCGAAAGGTTGCACCAACTGACATCATGGAGAGCTCATTCACCCTTCGTGTTGGGCCTACCAACCTCAATCAAGGATCGAAGCGGAGCTAAAGGTTTCTAGTGTCAGGTCAGTAAGATACCATGGTTGGTCACCCTATGGCACTCCTGACAGTTCCCACAACATATTCAACTGCAAGAAAGTTTCATTACCGAATGGATGTCACTTATTTCTACTTTGTTACCAATACTTAACCATTTTTATTGTTCGCATTCGTAGATTCATCGATGAGGTGTGAAATCAGCTTTGAGCAGCGGGCATCATACATTCCATCTACCAACTTCCTTTCAAGGAGCGACATCACAATGAGCTAGTAGACAAAAATATCCACATCATCACAAATGAGTTGCTCACTACTCAGAGTGAGTATCAAAATGGTTGTTTTATCATTTATTTATATTATTTGATGTCCCAATACTAGGTACTTTTTGTAGAAAACCTCTTGAACAAAAAGTCGTTGAAGCTAGAATTCTCCACTATACGCTAAAGTGTGGTTGAGGCTCATATGTTGAAAACCAACTCTATAGCTTAGAAGTAGAGTGAGTAGCTCGTACAAATGACCAAAAAACTTTCTGCTAATGATGAAAAGTTAGATGTAGAAAAGATGGAACATATAAAGAAAAGACCAACAAAAATCAGCTTATATTGATGAGGCCTAGAAGAAGTTGAAATAGACCACTCTTCCTCCTCCTTTGTGAAGCAAAAAATCTGCTAATCTTCTACTCTCGGATAAATCTCGAGATTTTTGGGCAGTATTTCCAATGAACCACTAGTCGTAGTACTTGAGATGATTTCTCCTTACACTGCATTGACAACGATAGTTCATAATAAAATATGGGATGGAATAGTGGTAAGACTAGGTCACCTCCTACGAGGTTGAAAGCTTGTTGGCTACCAACAATGTATGTATGGCCCGAACGTTGAGCATTGACATAACTACAGAAGTTCTGGAAAGAGACCTCAAAAATAAAAACTAGGATTTAGCTTGTTGCCTCAAGGTTGCCTCTAACTATGGAGATAAGGTAAAGAGGGAAATGCAAAGCTTAAGAAAGTGGTTGAAAGCAAGTGTTAGAAAGCTAAAACTGAAGTAGCCCAATTGAAGAAAGCTTTATGAGGCGAAGTACCAATTTTCAACCGTGTTGACAATTCGATCAGTTTAATAAAATGTTCTGTTGACACCTCCCAAGTTTTGATGTGGGTCCCCATTGGATTTGCATCATACATTTTCCATCGAGGCTCTTCCATGCTAAGGCTTCTTCCATGGTGGAACCGTCCATTATAAGGCGTCATCTCTGTAGGTATCTAAGGTAGGCTACCTTGTAGGGTGCTTCTCACTTCTTTTTTCGAAGTGGATTAATTTCCTTGCATGGGGTGGCTTATTTTGTCAAAGAATACTTCCATGGTGGAATGGTTCATCCATGGAAGGTGTTAGGAAGAAGTGGAAATACTTAGAGCCCATTTGACACAGCTTTTGAAAAGTCAAAAGTAGCTTTTAAGACCTAAAAGCTTCTTTTTTACTCGTTTGGCTAATTTTATGAAAGTGTTTCGGTAATTAGAAGAGCTTTTAGAGAAATCTAGTTCAATATTGCTTCCTCTAGAAACATTTCCAAAATAGGAAGTATTTTTAAAAATTAGTTTCTAAATAGAAATTAAGATAGTTTCCTCTAAAATCTCTTCTACATGAAGTAGAAGCAAAAACAAAAGCAAAAGCTATGCGAAACTAGCCCTTAGTGATGAAATTCACTACATTTAATAAAATATATTTAGATGAGCTCAAAAAGATTGTCCAGTCAAATAGGTGAGTCTTGCTAAAGATAGTAACTTTTTAACCATTCTATATTCTATGGATGAGGGTGTACCTTTTCATCTAGGTCTTCAATTTTGTAAGTACTAGGTTACCATTTTTTCTCTAATCCGGTAGGGGCCTTCCTAATTGAGACCCAATATGCCTACACCTGATTCTTTAAAAGAGAGATTGCTTATGCAAAAATGACCTTTTCTTTACTTTGAAATAATAATAATAATGATGGGTCATCTTTCACTAGTAAGAGGCGAGTTTTACATGTGAATCATCTATCATTTCTTCAAGGATGTTAAGTTCACACCTTCTCAACTCGCCATTGAATATTTCATTGAAATGTGAGCAATGAGGGGAAGACAATTCTACCTTAATCGGACTCATAACTTCAGCTTCATAGGCCATGGAGAATGGAGTTTTTTCTGGTGGTAGTTCGTCTTGTGGTGTGAATAGCCCACAACACTTGAGGGTTATATTTGATGGTTACAATTCGTTTGAGGGTGGTGAAGTGTTGAGAATTGTTTCTTGATTCCTTGTTCCTCAGACAAGTCTTGACATTTTTGTTGTCCAATTGTCGTGCACTGACTAATACGATTGAGTGGAGAATGCATAACCGATATATGATGTTCTTCCAAAGAAATTTGAGAGTGCTAGCTTCTATGGTTTTGGCCAGGTTTCGGCTTCTACCCACTTTATAAAGTAATAAATGGCAACAATTGCATAGCTTACGTTGCCATTTCTTTTGGTAGGGGGTCTGTAAGGTCAAGTCACTACTTGGGAAATGGTTAAGGGTTAGAGACCACTTAAGCTCTTGAGATGGTTGCCTCTACACCATTAGGAAGCGTTGTCACTTCCCATAATTCCATACAAATTGAATGGCATCATTTTTCAAGCACTTTTCATGCAAGTGTGTAGCCTTTTGGTGCAGTTTCCACATACACCTTCATGGATTTCTCAGATGATGTAAGTCATCTCTTCTCCTCCAATGCATTGCGCAAGAAAAACTCTTTTGTATTGCATTTCATCTTGAAGAAAGAAGTGTGCATCTTTTCTTCTAAGATTGTGGGCTTCATCTTTGTTGTCATTTTATATCCTATCTTTGAGGAAGTTTCTAATAGGTTGCATCCTAATGAGGTGCCTACAATCCACATCATTTCTTTTCCCTTTGAGATGAAGGGGTCTCACAAGGTGCTTTATGTGTACTATCTTGAGTAGCTTGAAATCTTCGCTCTTGCCAGCTTGGATAGTGCATCTTCATGGACATTTTCAAGGCAGTGTGATCGAGTGAGACTCGCAAGTGTACGAGATCATTGACAAGTAATATATTTGATGAGAAAAGTAATCGTTCCACATGGAACAAATTTCACTTCAAGTTTATTAGTATTGTATAGATTTCAAATTTGTAACACAAGAGAGAGTTTGAATTTGATTTATGCAAAATGAATCTAAAGAAGTTTGATTTTTATCAAATTATGGATGATTGTATTGGATTTCGAGTCCGTTTATTTGCTATCTATTTCAATTTATGATTTGTAATCCCATCTTCTTCATACATTCTGGACAATCGATAAATTTAATGTATTCAACTTTCTTTTTCAAGAAAAATTAATTCTATTCTAATCACGATCCAAGTCTATCCTAGTACAAATTCAAATTATTAGAATACGTTAAATTTTAAATTATCTATATAATTGCACATTTGATAAATGTTATTCCTAAAATCCATTATACATATGTTCGTTTTGCCGCGTTAACTTCTTGTGAGTCTCGCAACACTACAACAAGTAACTAATTATCTAATTGATTGTCAAACAATTAAATAATACAATGGTTATCCAAAATTAATCAATAAACGCAAGAAATACTAAACTATGAGTTTTAAGTTAAAATAAATAAACAATGGGTTCATCTTCATACAATACAAAAACGGATCTAACTTAACAGGATTTTGAATAAATTAAAAGAAGAATAATAGAAAAATGTCATCCAGATTATAAAATATCCATGGCTGAAATTTTCAATTTCTTGATGTAATTGGTCTTCAATTCATTGCTAGGATTTGACCTTTTCTCTCAAAAGTGATAAGTTTTCCTCTTATTCTTGATGAATTTCATGATATATTTGTGTATAAAGGCAAGAAGAAGATTTTTAATCATAAAAGGATAAATGGCCCGTTAGATGAAATTTAACCTGTGTGAGAAGTCATATTCCTCCATATGGGTACACAAGCAAGATAAATTGCTATCGGGTTGATTTTGTACAAGCTAGCACGTTCGCGACGGCTTAATCCTTGCGGGCACCCCCATTCAAGCGATTTCGTCCATGAACAGTCGTTAGTATTTTTATCAAAATTTTCCCTCTCAATGTTCAATTGAGGCGATTCAAAATGAGTTGGAGAGCTAACTCAAATGGTTACAATGCTTCTAGAAATAGTCTCTCCAATTCAAATGTTGTCTATCCGATAAATAGGTATAAATATGAGGGAAAAATTCAGAGCATAACTTTTTTGGTTGAAAAATTGATTTGTGAAAATATTTTGACTATATTTCACTCATTTGACCTCCAATTGAATCAAATCAATCATGTGGGATCTTCAATCATCATCTTTTGGGCTGAATCAACTATTTGGTGAACTTTGAATTTCTTTATTTTTCACACGTTTTTCATTCATTTCTTCAAATCTCACTCCTAACCATTGAGTTTAACATAACAAATATATTTAACACATAATTAAGCTATAATTCATCCAAAGCACTAACAAAAACATATAAAATACATTTATTGGCATGGAATTTGTGACAATTCAAATTTTTCAAACAATACGAGGAGGCCCATGACTTGTTTAAGGTATGTCGTCATGCTTTTGTCTCTCGCAGTAAAGTTACCATTGACTTGGCTCACTAATTGCTGAGAATCAATACTTATAAGTAGCTTATTTACTTGCATCTGCTTAGAAAATCTTAGGCCAACTAGGAGAGCTTCATATTCAAAGACGTTGTTGGAGGCCTTGAATATAAACCTTATCGTAAAATTAGCTTGTGGACTTCTAGGCTAATTAAGACCACTCCAGCTCTAGAACTTGCCTCCTTCAACAAAAAAGGCTCCAAGTGGGGTGCTCTACGAGTTTCATCGTTGCCTTTATTAGGGACATTGGTAAATTCCACTACAAAATCTACGAGGGCTTGATCTTTTATGGAAGTCCATGGGTTGAAGTCGAGATCAAACTCACTCAGCTCTATAGCCCACTTCATAACCTCACTAAGCATCAGCTTTTTGGAGTACTCGCTTTAGTTGAAAGCTTGTTAGCACATGCATGTTATGGGCTTCAAAGTATGGCCTTAACTTTCTTAAAGAAATGCCGATAGAGGGAGAGAGCATCTCCATATCTGAGTAACAAGCCTCCACTTGTAAGAGGGCTTTGCTCACATAATAGATGTGCAATGGTAATTTGCCTTCTTCTTTTGTAAAAACTTAGTTGATGGCCTCTTCAGATACGACTAAGTATAGTAGCAGGGGCTTATCAGCCTTTAGTTTAGAAAGAAGAGGCTTGTCCTAGGTGCCTTTTCAGCACTTAGATAGCCTCTTCACACTCCTCATTCCAGTGAAACTTCTTCTCTTCTTTAAGAACTTCGAAGAAGGTAAGACGTTTATCGGTGGATTTTGAGACCAAGCGAGTCAGAGTTGTAACCTACTCAATCAAGTCCTTGAATTTTTTAGGGTTGACATCAATACGTCTTTGGTTAACCATGTAGCCTAGAAAATTTTAGGAAGTTGTACCAAACGCACACTTAAGAGAGTTTAATCTCATTCTATACCTCCTTAAAATTTAGAAAGTAGTATCTAGGTGCTTGACATGGTCCTTAGTTTTAAGGATCTTCACAAGAACTTCATCGACGTATACCTCTATGATTTTTCTAATAAGGTTAGCAAACATCTTGTTGCAAATATTTGGTAGTGGCTCTTACTTTTTCAACTTGAACGACATTATCTTGTAGCAATAGAAACCTCCATCAATGATGAAATAGGTGTTTTCTTCATCTCGAGATGCATGAGGATTTGATTATAGCTTGAATAGGAGTCCAAGATACTCAACAACTCATGTCCCACGATGGATCTAAGAGTTGGTCTATCTTTGGAAGGGAAAAGTTTTCCTTTGGGCAAGCTTGGTTGATGGTAGAAAAATCTATGCATAACATCCACTTGCTATTGTGCTTTTTCACAAGGGCTGGATTGGAGATCCACTTGGATATGGGGCCTCTCTAATGAAGCCATTGGTTATTAGTTTTTTCATCTCTAGTTTTAGGGCCTCATACCTCTCAAGTTTGATGGTTCTTCTCTTTTATCTATGAGAGGGCAAACTTAGGACCAATTTTTAGATGGTGGAAACTCACTTTTGGGTTAATGCCAACTATGTCTTCATGTCTCTAAGCAAATACATCCAAGTTGTTGTATAAGAAGGTTTTTAACTTCTCCTTCAATAGATCACTTTCCCTTTGTAGTGATTCGGTGGGATCTTGAGGGTCTACTAAAAGCTCTCCAGTTCTTTCACAGGGGTTGTTTATGAGGTGGGCTCCATGATGAGTGACTCATCGTATATAGCCCTTCTTTAAAGGCATCTACTATCTCAAAGTCTCTCCATTATTCAGGGATCTGCCCTTCTTTAGTGCAACGACCATTTTGACGTCCAATAAAACCATATTGGTATCAAAGGGTTCAACCTTCCTTATGGAGTTTGGATATTGTTCTCTCATATGATCGCCTTAATTGTTGCAATGATATGTTTAGCTGGGAACTTTAAGCATATATGATGGATGAAAGTGATGGCCCATAGTTTCTTTAGGCAGATCTTCACAATACTTCATAGTGGTTGACATGTTGTCCACCACAAGGAACTTTATGTAGTGATAGGCTGTTTCAAGAGGTGTGCCCATCTCTACTGCAAGGGTATTTTTCATGTAGGATAACACTATTTCATGTGAACCACTAAATAGAATGTTAACAAAACTCATATTGTCCACAAATATACACTTCAACTTGTTGTGTGATACAACAACCCTTACAACTAGGACATCGTAATGGAGGTAGTGCAGACCCACGACGTCTTCTCAGGTGAAGGTGATGGTTGTACGTTCCTAGCCTTATAGAGGTTGTTCTTGACTATCTGGCCGGTCATTGAGAGGTCTTTGGCCTTCTTTGCATAGTTCTTTCAGGAGTTTCAAGTTTAACTCCAACATATGACCCCCAAAGATTGTGCCTATATATCGGATGGGTACATTATCCACATCCATTTGGGGTCTCTTCTTTATCTTTACCAATTTCTAGGTCTTTCTCTATCTTTGTCGCCCTTATGGCGAGGGAAGTCTATTATAGGAGGTCTTCTTGCCTCATCTTTCCTAGGTCTTTGAGCTTGCCTAAGCATGGGGATTGTTTCGCTTGGTAGGTTGCGGTATATCTCTCTACTCATTAGTATCATGACTATAATCTCGATGATAGGTTTAATAGGGTCATACATTAATATAGGGTATGTTCCTAGGCCCGTTGCCTCGACATCTATCTTTTCCTCTTTGGTAGGCTAGTTACCTTGGGACATCTCTTGGCTCCTCATAACCACTAGGCCCAAACGCTTTATAGGCTAAGGCTTCTATGGTATTTAGAGTGGCCATAATGAGGGCTTGACCCAGAGTAGGGACGATTGCATGCCTAACTTGGATCCATTATTGGTCTACCAAGTAAGTAGTGGGGCCTCTTGTTTTTTAACCTATTGTGGTGATCGATCAGCTCTTCGTTGACGATTTTACCTTTCATCATTTTAACCAATACATCATAGGTAGTGGAGTTCTCGTTTTGTACATCCCTCTAGAGGAAGGTGTTCATATTAAGACCTCCTCTCAAGGCTGAAAAGGCCTTTCTATCAGTGATTTATTTACATTAGGTCATCTCATAGGTGAAGTAGGCTAAGTAGTTCTTTAGCGTTCACCAGTTAATTGCCTCATATCTTGAAGATGCTAAATGATGGCTTGTCCATCCTTTTTGAATAGGTACTAGTTCAAGAATGCCTTTTCAAGGTCATGACAACTCAAGATACTCCTCGTTGATATTCTACTATACTATATTTTAGTAGCTCCATTTAAGAGTTATGTGGAAGTCTCTGTATTTTAGTACTGGAGAGGAACTTCTCAAACTCATGTAAGTTTTGTAGTTGTTGAGGCACTTTGTTAGACCACCTCTTCTATCATACAAAGAGATTTTATGAGGCATAAAATGACTTGGGACATGTGCTTCTCGTAGCTCTTATGAGAAGGAGAGGTCGTCATTGTCATCATCAAGTTTATAGGACTTGGATGGCCCACATGAATCTTCGTACACAACTTGATATGAAAGTGGTTGGGAGGGTTCTGCTTGATCCCTTATGTCCTCCACCACCCTTCTCCACATCTATTTCTTGGTCGGGGACACCTTGTGGCATATGGCTTTACATTTACTCATGTAGCCTTGATATGGGAGGTGCCTAAGGAGACCTTTCCTAGGCTCCTCCTGGCTAATCCTATCAAAGGTGGTAGATCTTTAGGATCTATGTTCTCATTCGTGTTCTAGGGAAATGTTATCATCTCTATTAAATGAGTCATTTGAAGGTCGATTGGATGCATAATTTGTTGACCCATCCACTCTAATTTCTCTTTTAAGGGGTAAGCATCTATCATATGTATTTGAGATTGAAGCACTTTTTTGGTGAGTTTTTCATGGGGTTTTTCATAGTAATAGTGTGGTTTCCCACAAATGACACGAATATGTTGACTACAATTTTTCTAAGGAGACTTGGCCAACTTATCTCGGCTTTTCTCATGTCCACGTAAGACTTGCTCTTACACATTTTGACAAACTTTAAGTCGAACGTGGCCTTATTTGGTAGTGGAAGAGACAACTGCGAGCACTCTGATGGTCAAGTTAGTTAATGCATAAGTGTTTGGGTGTGAGTTGTGCTTAAGATGTAAGCCACTAAGTGTTGAGGGGTCTGACCCAAGACAGTATATAGAAAAACATGATAGCAAGTTTATAGTTTGAGTGCATAAAGTTATATTACCTACAAATGACACTAGGTGAAAGTTTTATAGTAAAAGAGGTGTGATACTGACCATTGGATGGAAAAATACGTGGCCTCATCCTAATGGTCGAGGTGTCTTCTCTTAAGTGTCAATCCATCCATTATAGGTTGGGCAACATTTAGTATTTCTGAAAAGTAGCTACCTCAGCACCTAGTTTTGACTTTTGATTCATAGATGGGTACTTTGACCTTTAGGCTTCTGTTGTAGAGATGTCATATCAATCAATCATAGGCAACCCTATACGAAAGATCACCTAAAGGAAAATATAAAGTAGAAGGTACATTTGGTTAAATGAAGAGGTTGGCTACTGATCGTTTGATTTCCTGCAAGTGAACAGTATCGTGAATAAGTAATAAAGTAGTAAATAGAGTGCCGAACTCACGAGGACTACGTGTTTGATCGAGTCAAAATTAATTGCAACTTTAATCAAATAGCAAACAACTTT
>CAIGRL010053586.1:0-10867 GCA_903798325.1 Fraxinus xanthoxyloides
TCGAAATTCTGGGTCCGCCACTGTGTCGGTGTGTGTGTATATATATATAGCAGAATTTCTCCACTTTGCTTTATGTTTCTTCCAAAAGTGCCGGCCAATGCGTGATTATTAAATGAATATAAATATGCTTCAGTTTTTCCTCCAATTCAATTATGCCCGCTTTGGTTTGTTTGTGTTATAATAATAATAATCAATTGATCAACTTTTTCTTCCTCAAGCAATTGACTGCGGCTTCTTCTCTGTTGTGGCTTATTTGTGCATGATAATAATAATAATCAAATTAATTTCCCAAAGAACTCCTCCAAAGCAGCCGGCTTTGGTGTATATATAATATCGAAAGGTTGTGTTTCTTTAGGAGACCCAAAGAAAAAGAAATTCACCCCTCATTTGACTCCTTTAGCAGCCCTTTTTAATACGTCCAACAATAATTCAATATCAATTGAATTTGAATACTAGTGCAATTCCAATTTGCAGCTCATTAATGCTATATTTTTCTTTTAGTCCTCAATCTTTGAATTTTGTCATTTTTTCGTTATTTTGCACTCTTTTCTGCAATTCTTCATTAAACATAAAATTTTATTTACAAATTACAATTTAACATAAATTAGGTAAAATTTTATTCAAAAGACAATAAAATATCATACAAATGACCCATTTCATAAAGTAAATCGTACAACACTGTATCAACGTGACAATTTTGTCCAATATCACATGCCAAATTGTTACAATGGTCGCAAATGACATGTTTGATAAATTTATTCTTACATTACTATACTGAATGTGTCTAATTTCATACCAAATAGAAAAAGATGGGGTTTGAGTAAAGATCTTTGAATTTTATGATATGAAGTGTGAGCACGTACTGTGTTATGGAATTATTTCCACAAGTTCATCCAGGAGTGGAATAAGACACAATTTATACGTGTTTGAAGGGAGAATCATGCAGTGGACTGAGTAAACTGAAGGTTCTCTCGGTTGAATTCCCCTTCAACTATTAAAGCATAAACTGCTCCTTTTCCCTCTCCATTTTCATAACCATGGCTCTCTGCAATTTGTGGAGTAGTGTTTCTGTTTTTTTATATCTTACAATCGCTTTTGCAGCTCCATTGTCCTTCAACTTCTCCACTAACGATCGTCAGGAGATGAGCAGAGACATAAATGTCACAGGCGATGCGTATATCTCTCCACAAGGCCTTCAGGTCACGTCAGACGAAAGCAACAAGTTAAACGGAACTAAAACAGGTCGTGCCACTTATGAAAAACCATTGCACCTCTGGGACAAAGCTTCAGGTAAACTGACAGATTTCTGTACTCACTTCACCTTTGTTATTGATGCCAATGAAGGTGATTGCTTTTGGGGGAGGTCAGGGGGGGACGGACTCGCTTTTTTCTTGGCTCCTGTCAGTTCAAATACACCTGAGAATTCGTTCGGTGGTGGCCTTGGCCTTGCTTACAATAACGCCTCAGCAAATATATCTGGAGATCCTTTTGTGGCAGTGGAGTTTGATACTTTTCCAAATGACTGGGATCCCGACAGTATACATGTAGGTATTGACATCAATTCACTGATTTCCGCTACCAATGTCACATGGTCGAACAACATCACCGAGGGGACGGAAAACTATGCTTCGATTAGTTATAATTCCTCCACGAAAAATCTTAGTGTAATCTTCACAGGTTACATGGGAAATCTGACCCAAAATGGTCGCCTCGACTATACTGTAGATTTGAGAACTTACTTACCTGAGTGGGTGAATGTTGGCTTCTCAGCAGCTATAGGGGATTGCCTTGAGAAACATAGCGTTAAGTCCTGGGAGTTCAGTTCAACTTTAGAAATGGTAACCAATAATACCGATCCTCCAATGGTGCCAAACATCAGTCCACATCCAAGTTACCCAGTGAACCTTGGGGGAAAGAAAATAAAGGGAGGATTAGTAATTGGTTTGGTTGTTGGTCTGTCTGTTTTGGTCCTTGTTTTGGTTTTGATTGGTTACAGTTTATGGAGGAACAAAAATAGGAAGGGAAAAATTGATGAACTTTCCTTAGATATGACAATGGACACGGAATTTGAAAGGGACTGTGGACCTAAGAAGTTTTCATATGTAGAATTGGTACGTGCAACCGATAATTTTGCTGACGAAAAAATGCTTGGAGAAGGAGGATTTGGTGGGGTTTATCTAGGATTTTTGAGAGANCAGTCCATATCCTAGTTACCCAGTGATCAACATTAGTCCATATCCTAGTTACCAAGTGATACTTGGGGGAAAGACAATAAAGGCAGGATTAGTAATTGGTTTGGTTGTTGGTCTGTCTGTTTTGGTCCTTGTTTTGGTTTTGATTGGTTACAGTTTATGGAGGAACAAAAATAGGAAGGGAAAAATTGATGAACTTTCCTTAGATATGACAATGGACACGGAATTTGAAAGGGACTGTGGACCTAAGAAGTTTTCATATGTAGAATTGGTACGTGCAACCGATAATTTTGCTGACGAAAAAATGCTTGGAGAAGGAGGATTTGGTGGGGTTTATCTAGGATTTTTGAGAGATTCAAATTCATACATAGCTGTGAAGAGAGTGTCGAAGGATTCGAAACAAGGGCCTAGGGAGTACGCATCAGAAGTGAAGATTATCAGCCGATTAAGGCACAGAAATCTTGTACAACTTCTTGGTTGGTGTCATGAACAAAGAGAGCTACTACTTGTTTACGAATTCATGCCAAATGGAAGCTTAGATTTCCATCTGTTCAAGGGAAAATCGTCATTGACCTGGGAAACGAGGTACAAAATTGCCCGAGGCCTGGCTTCGGCTTTGCGATATCTACATGAAGAGTGGGACCAATGTGTGGTGCACCGGGACATAAAATCGAGTAACATTATGTTGGACTCAAGCTTTAATGCTAAACTTGGGGATTTTGGTTTGGCAAGGCTCGTTGATCACGAAAAGGGGTCCCAAACAACAGTCTTGGCAGGCACCATGGGATACATGGCGCCAGAATATATAAGCACTGGCAAGGCTAGCAAGGAATCAGATGTCTACAGCTTTGGCATAGTTGCATTGGAGATTGCATGTGGAAGAAAACCCATTGATGTCAAGGCACAGGGAAAACGAATAAGGATGGTGGAGTGGGTTTGGGACCTCTACGGAACTGGGAAGCTACTTGAAGCAGCTGATCCAAAACTATGTGCAGACTATAACGAGCAGGAAATCGAATGCCTGATGATTGTTGGGCTTTGGTGTGCTCACCCTGATAACAATTTCCGGCCATCAATAAGGGAAGCCATTCATGTCCTGAATTTTGAAGCTCAATTACCCCTACTCCCATCAGAGTTGCCAGTCGCGACATATTATGCTCCACCACATTCACTTGCATCGTTGGTTTCACAATCCAGCGGTGTCAATTCAGTCCAGACTTCAAGCCGAAGTTACAGTTCTAATGCCTTAAACTTCACATCGTCTACTGATGCTTCCCAATCTGCATCCCTTCTGCACACAGGATAAGAATTGTTTATAGGATCAATTTCTGTGCATGAATTTAGTGAAAAATGTAAAATAAAGACATTGAAAGTCTTTATATTTTANTTTCCGGCCATCAATAAGGGAAGCTATTCGTGTCCTGAATTTTGTAGCTCAATTACCCCTACTCCCATCACAGTTGCCAGTCGCGACATATTATGCTCCACCACATTCACTTGCATCATTGGTTTCACGATCCAGCGGTGTCTATTCAGTCCAGACTTCAAGCCGTAGTTACAGTTCTAATGCCTTAAACTTCACATCGTCTACTGATGCTTCTCAATCTGCATCCCTTCTGCACACAGGATAAGAATTGTTTATAGGATCAATTTCTGTGCATGAATTTAGTGAAAAATGTAAAATAAAGACATTGAAAGTCTTCATATTTTAACTACTTTAGTTTGCAAATGAGTTGATCATTTGATCTTGTAATAGTTATCTGTTTATGGGACGACTGATATTTTCATTTTACTTCACTTTTGATGGGGAAAAACAAAAAACTAAAGAACTGTTATTTAAGAATATGCTAATCATATCATACAATGTGAATTGACAACTCCAAATAAGAAAGGCGAGCCAGAGCACAATGTAGGTTATGCAAGTAATACATTTTAAACGAATGACAATTGTCTAGGAAGCTGAAACTAGTGTCCATCTTGTCAATTTCAATTTCAATATTTCTTCCTCCATTTATAGCTACACAAAATTTCAGGTTATGGCAGTGGAGGAGAATCCACTAAAATAAGGAGAAAGAATACAATCATTTTGTGTTTACAATGTTGTCTAATTTGTTCTCTAATGTTGTACAAAGCAAAAAATACGTGGTGTTTATATAAACCAGAAGAATATGTTTTAGATGAAAAGAGTATCAAAAAAACGTGTCAAAAATTGCAAACAAAATCTAATCGGATAACACGGCCACTCGAGCGGCCAGGCTCGCGCCTACATAGCGATGAGCTGCTCTCAAGCACTCAACTTCGCGGCAGGCGTGCAGCATGGCAGCCTCCAAATGGCGCCTAAGCTTTGAATCTCTATTCCAAAACCAGTTTTTCAACCCGATTGGCACTTAGGCGCCCAACCTCTACCCCAAACTCCTTAATTCCATATTTTGGCCTCTTCAAAACCTCTTTCAACCAATCCATCAATACAAGGTGAAATTTGAGTCACTCTTTAACAAATCTCCACCTTGACATAAATTCTAATGCAACGAACAAACTTCAAATATTCTCCACCAAAAAACAAATTCACTGCAAAGAATAAAACTTAATTCTTCAACAAAAACATCAAACAAATTCTCCAAGAAATGAAATTTTACACCTCTTCCACAAAACCCAACTAAGGCAAACTGGATATCAACTGAATCCAAGCACTGCTTAGCAGAATTACCTTGGGTACCAAAGTTACTCGAATTATCACAATGAGCAACAAAATCACAAATAATTCAACAATTACCAAACAGGGCAGAAACGAGCCCTGTAACAGAATCACCACACCAACTATTTCTGTAGAAAGTTCTTCACTAAACTCAATACATACAACCACATTTAAAGCATAATCCACTAAATCAACTTCCGCATACCTTTGTGGAGGCCTAGTATCTCTTCTAGATCTGTCTCTATCAATTGAATATTGTGGCACCGCTGGTGGTGGTGGCAAAACGACATTACCAATAACTTGTGAACTTAACATATATGTATTCTTTAACATAGGCCCTAAACCAAACTCCAACAGTATTGTACCAAACTGAATATTCGCCATATTACCTAATTTCTGTTAATTGGTACCCAAAGATTCTATTGAACCCTGCAAAACATATAACTGGGACCTTCTTTGACCCTTCAACCAACAACGGCACCTTTACTAACCTTCACTCTACTTTCACTAGTGTACTTGTATTCTTTATCAAGAGTAATCAAGGAGATAAGATTTTTCTTAAAATCTGGAACATATTGCACCTCATCAAGTGTTTTGACCATTCCATCAAGCTTCTTAATTCTTACCCTTTATATACCTCTTTCTTACAAGAAGTATTTTTACCCATTATCACAACACCTTTTGAAATTGCTTCATATGTTGAAAACAAATCCCAATTGGGTCACATATGAAATGGGCAAACTGTTTCAAGAATCCAATTCTCGTCAGGGTTGGAGTCATTGTAGAAGCCCCAAAAAAAAGTAAAACATTATTAATTGGATTTGAAACCTATAATTTACCAAAATAAATCCATTTTAATTTCTCTTAAATGTTGCTTGATGAATTCATTTTAATTTGTAATTTATGCTCAAAAATATACATATACACGTGTAATGGCCCCAAAAGAAATGGAAAGTCTTGAAATGATTTTAAAATGTTTTAAACCTCCATTAAACTGCCAATATTATCTACTAGAATTTAGGATTTTGACCGTTCAATTCTTAACATAAACTCTAGCCTTTTTTAGTGCTTTTGAACTCCATTTATGTTGCCCACATTTTCTACTAGAATTTATGATTTTACCTTGCATTTCTTAACCTAAACTCTAGCCTTTCTTTTTAAAAATGCTTTGAAACTCCTCTGAAACTGCCAACGTTCTTCCTCTTTCAAATTCGTACAACCATATATGCACAATACAAGAAAAAGCTTTCAAAAGAAAAGAAAGAAAAACATAAGAGAGGAGCCAATTCTTAAAGTTTGGGTGCCGTAGGGAAAACAACATTTATCGTCCAATTTCATCCATTTCAAAAGCGTTAAATGAAGGTAGGTAGATGTGCAAGTGGTTATTTTGTTTTCAAGTTATGAATCTTCGTTAAAGTATGAATGAATTAGTGTCTTCAAGTACGGTGTTATGACACTATTATAGTTTGAATGATTATTCTCCGGTTCTATGTGTTATGTTAATTCAAAACTCCACAGAAATCAGATTTTACTGAAAATCTTACTACGTACGACGGTATGAATATATAGTTCAAAAATTTTAATTTGACAACGAAATGCACCGATGATATCTGTTGAGTTTCAAACTCATGGGTTAATTCCTTTCTACATATTGATTTGTTTTCCTTGGGGCGTAGATGATGGTAGAAGATGATGCAACATGCTACAGAGAGCCAGTGACTGAATAACTTTAAATTCGACTATAAAATGTCCACGTTGATTTCTAGTTATGAATTTCTATGGCGTTATATGTGAAACTCTTCTAAGACTATTTTTTTCTATGAATAAATTATGTTTGGAAACAGATATGGTCATGGAGATTAATTTACATATCACTATTACAAAGGAAAATAATTAGGGATTTAGAGTTTTGCTGTCTCTTCTAAAAATTCAGCTTTCTGCCTTGACTTTAAAAATTCAAAACTCACTCGTTATTTTGAACTTTTAGACAAAATCAGTGGCGTTGGATAGCCTTACATGTTAGCTACTAAATGAACTCAAAATCATGTCAATCCAATGTCGGTAAAATTTTATACATCACTTTAAAGTAAGCTGCACTGGGTATGGATGCTGTTTTCTGCCCTTGATTTCAAAAAAAAAAATTCATAACTCAGTTGTTACTTGGAATTTTTGGACAAAATCAGTAGTTTTTGATAGCCTGATGAGTTAATTTCTGAATGGGCCTGAATCATGTTATTTCAATGTTTGTAAAGTTTTATATGACATTTTGTGTTAACTGTGCTAGGTTTCTTTCCAAATCGGGTCGTTGCGGGTTTTGAAAAATATTTAATACCCTATATGTTGGCGACAGAAGTCAATTTTTGGATATGTCATACTATAAGGAGTTTTCTACTTTACATTAAAATTTCATGAAATTTCGGAGTTGATAGCTAAGCAAACAAATTTATTGTCAAATGTCACCTTAGATGAAAAAAATGTTTACATTTTAAAGTTTTGCCTAGAATTTGACGTCAATGGTGGATGCATGCACAAAAATTATTCTAAGGGAATTTTTGAATCTTTTCTTTTGGTATCGAATTATTTTGTTTTAAATTCTTAAATTAGATATTTAAGCTTTCTGCTAAAAGTATAGTTCATTATTAAGTTGACGGCTAAAGTACAGTTAATTTAGTGAGGTTTCGGATTATAGTCATTTTCAAAAATAATCAAAAGTTGTTTATCACTGTAGCAATCCTCTACTATACCGGCTTCATCTAAAATTTCTAGTTGTTTTCCTTTCTAATTTGCAGTAACTGATTTTTCTTTATTCTGCAACTTATAACAATCCTTCTTTATCACTCCTCTGCTATACCAGCTTCACCAAAAATTGACTAGAGTTGTGTGTAATAAAAAATAAACATTCCTAGAGGGATCGACAATCCGAACCCAAAAAGTCTACTTTATTACTTGAACGCAACCCGTGCACTTGTAATATATAATTTTAGCGAACAGAGAGCTTGCCAAATATTTCTTCGTACAACTCGATCTTTGTGACAAATCAATTGGCATATGAAATATTTTCTATAAGCTGTATTAGTCATGAACACACCCTATTAGTGCATCATTTTGCACTTTGATAATTGAAACAAAACTTTATGGAAATTGACACTTTATAACTACAGCATTTCTACTGTAAAAATATTATGTGCATCATATCTGTTGTGGTTAATCAGCCGTGATACACAAATAATTTGTTTGCTATATGTTCCGAATCACAAGATAATGACGATAATAAAATAAAGATGAAGAAAATAAGAACACAAGAAATTTAGAGGAGACGAATCCACTATAATCAATAGTTTTGTATTTACAATATCAATATTTCAATCATCTCAATTGAAATCTAAACTCTCAAAAATGTTGTATGAATGTTCTCTCACTTTTTTTCTTGTATATTAATACACTACAAGTCGTGATATATGTGTGTGTGTGTGTGCGAACCCTAGAGACAAGTTGTAGGAGAATATGAATCCAAAAATGCCTCAAAATATGAAACGAGCTTGGGCCGGATAAACCTGTTGCTCGAGCAACATGGTAGCAACTGGAGGACGACAAACTCTTAGGTTGTTTTCCACTGGACTGGCTCGAGTTGTCAGATAGTGCCAGGCTATCAAAAATGTGGTGAATTTTTCCATCGATCCGTAATTTTGATCTTCAAAAAACCACTCCAATTTAGATTTCAATACCCACTAGAATTTGGGTCAAACCACAACAAATCTCCACGTTGAACCAAAATCCAACACAATGAATACCAAGTCACAACTCCATCAATAAACACCATCCATCCTCTTCCAACAAGTCCCAATGGACTAAATCAATGACAAACACCCACTAAGTTCAAACAATGTTCAAACTTAGCAATAGAAAGTGGCTTTGTCATCATATCAGCAGGATTATCACTGGTATCAATCTTGCTCACTACAATATCACTACGAACAATCACATCGTGTACAAAATGATATCTCACATAAATGTGCTTAGTCCTCTCGTGAAATATCTGATCCTTAATCAAGAAAATTGCTCTTTGACTATCACAAAATAATGTAGACATCTGCAAATCTTCACTGATTTCACAAATCAATCCTCTAAGCTATATAGCCTTCTTACATACCTTTGTAATGGCCATGTATTTTGCTCTTATTGTAGATAAAGCTACTGTATTTTGCAAAGTAGCTTTCCAGTTGATAGCACAACCACTAAGGGTAAACACATATCATGTAAGTGATCTCTTCTTATCAAGATCTCTTACATAATCTGAATCCACATAACCTATGACTCCATCTGAATTTCTACCAAAATGTAAACAACCATTTAAAGAGCCCCCCAAGTATCTGAAAATCCACTGTACTTGATATGATCCAGGATGGTCTGAAAGTACATGGAATTTGATGATTGGTGGAGAGTGGTTAACAGCAAGTTCGAGTTTTCAAGGGTTAATAAAAGCTATACAAATGCATGTTCGGGAAACGAGACACATGGGTTGAAGAAAATATGTCAAAGTACAAGTCGCATGCTGGGATCGGAAGAAGAAACCAAATGGATTAACTCGGCTCAAGTAGCAAACGAGCAGTGTGGATGAAAATGGGCATAACTTCTAACTCGGTTGTCGAATTTTTGCCCATGAGTATAATTCAAAATCATCACAAAATTATACTAAAACCTAATTAATGTAGCTAAAATAGAAAATAACTCTAAATATTACAAAAGATATCAAAAGATTGTATTTTAGTCAAACTAGGAAACTCTAAAAAATTGAAAATTTTTCGCCAACTTGTTCTCAGTATGTTTCTGTGCAACCACCCAAAAGTACCATGTGCTAGAGTACGCTTGTACAGAATTTTGTGACGATTCTGAATTNAAACTCTAAAAAATTGAAAATTTTTCGCCAACTTGTTCTCAGTATGTTTCTGTGCAACCACCCAAAAGTACCATGTGCTAGAGTACGCTTGTACAGAATTTTGTGACGATTCTGAATTGTACTCATGGGCAAAAATCCGACAACCAAGTTGAAAGTTATGCCCTTTTTCATCCACGTTGCTCGTTTGCTGCTTCAACCGAGTTGATCCATTTGGTTTCTTCTTCCAAACACAACATGAAGCTAGTACTTTGATACATTTTATTCACCCATGTGCCTATTTCTCGAGCATGCATTTGTATGGCTTTTATTAATCCCTTGAAGACTCGAACTTGCCTTAACCACTCTGCGTCGATCATCAAATTCCATGTAACAAACTGTAGTAACACCTCATTCGACATCCTAAATTCTACAATATTTCTGCCTCACCAAAGTTCATTCGTATATCACTCAAGTATTGGCTTTTTTCCTCCATTAATCTCGGCACTCTGCCTTTTACCACTCAGTACTTTCGTCCAAATACTTCAAAGAACAAGGCGAACTCAACAAATATTGTACTCCCGTGGATTCAACCGAGTATTAATCAAAAATTGTGATAGGAGAAAGAAAATAAAAGATGAAAAATGACTCAAAGATACGAAAGAAGTGAAATGATGCAGAACGAATTCAATGGACTATTCAAGAACGTAAAAATGGAATAAATTTTGAACGAACTTTTTTTTTTACTCAAAACTGAAATTTAAACTACTGAAAATTTCTCAACAATACTTTTTTCCGAATTTTTTTACCTCGAGAATTCAACTAAAAATCCAGCAAAATGAACAAAAATTGATTTAGACTTGTAATTAATCCAAAAAATAACTTTTAACTCTCTTTTTGTAATTTTCTAGATCAAAACTCAAGAAACAAGACGGAACCAAAGAACAATGGAAAAAAAGACTCAAAAGATATAAGCTGATTATTTTGGAGGCTTGATATGATACCAACTAATGAGAACTACGTAGCAACGAGCACTACGCAACCCACAACGAGATTGAAGATCTTAAGAATGCCCAAAAAATAATCCCGATTTTGAGTTTGAACCAA
>CAIGRL010053590.1:0-14740 GCA_903798325.1 Fraxinus xanthoxyloides
AATGGAGGGTAAAGTAGACATTTGAAACTTTTAAATAATTAATTCATTTTTCCTTTTAAAATTTTTGATCAAATGCCATTTAAACAAAAAGATACTCAACCATGGTGATTTGAACTCATTCCCCCTTTTTTTATTGAGAATCGATGTTTTTTCAATTTGATAGGTTATAATACTGGGAAAGTTGCTCCTCATTTAATTTCTAAGTAATTTCCCTCGTGAAATTCATCGCTCTCTCACCCACTTCTCTCCCTAGATTTCCCTTGGTTTCTGTCTATCAGGTACCCCAATTCTTTAATTAGCCGAAATTTCCAGTTTTTCGAAAATTCCTCACACTCAAATCACTCAATCTGAATTAAAATCTCAATCTTTAATGAACCCACAAAATACGTTATATACATGCGTATGTATGCATATTACATATATAGGTTGTAAATAATCAAGATTAATTCTTGGGGTGGGATTTGGGGATGATTAGTTGGAGGTGGCGATGAGGGTTGAGGAAAAATCGCCACCATTGCATGGGTAGATGATACAGAGAACAAGAAGGCTACAAGTTTGGTTCATTAGGGTCTGTTCTGGCATTTTAGTTTGGGCATGTTTGCTTCAGCTTGTCTCCGTTGGGGAGCTGTGGCACCCCCGCTTGCTTACCGGGTTAGCTGGCTCCACGAGAATGTGGGTTCGTGTTGAAGACCCGTTGCCTTCTTCGCCACCACCCCTTGTTCCGGCCAGTGAGTAACCTCCTTCAGCTCTAATTGCTCTTGCGATATGTTTAGTGGGCACTAGGCAGGATTAAATAGCATTGACTAGTGTAAAGGAACGAAAAGAAGCTGAAATCTTGGTAGTTATACTTTACAATCCTCTCTAGTACTATTTACTTAACGTGAACTTGTTTATAAGATGGTACATTGTTGACTACTTGGTGCTAGTTGTGACTCTGGATTTCTATCTTAGGAGCATTTGCTTTCTAGGCAATCTTTTTATGTTTTGAGTTGTTGAAGGATATTTTGAAATTGGAATGTAGAGTAATCATCCCTAGTAAAGACTTCAAAAAGTAGGTGAAGCTAATGATAACCCCGTTGTGCTCTACTGAGTGCTCTTTTAATTTCCTTTGAGGTGGTTGGAGATTATATCTTTAGGAGTTCTACATTAGGTAGAAAGTCAAGACTACATGATTTTCATTTCAAATGATTCTCAAATGTAGGTAAGTTATTTAGTTTCAGCAAAGTTTAAGTTTTGTATCGTAACAAGGAAAAAGTTTCGAATTATGTCTGTTTCCTAACATCATTAATAAAATGTGATTGCATGTTTGATAAGATTGGTGTTTGTAGTCCAATTAGTGATGTGAAAATTGATGCATTTCGATTTTATGTTTCCCTGAGTGGCCATCCGTCAAATTTGGAAAGGATTCAATTTTATTGTTATGCATAGAACAAAATTACATAAGGTCAATTGCCAATATAAAAATGTTCTTCAGTGAAACAGTTGTATTACGTTAAAAAGGAATGATAATTTAAAATATAGTGTAGTGCTTCCTTATTTTTGTTCTCGTTTCCCTCACAAGGCTCAGATCTTAGGTTAGTTGTTGAATATATTTGGTTTGGCATCTTGAAGTGCAATTTCGAATATGGAGAACTAACGAGGTGAGCTAGGGAAAGTGAAGTTTAAAGAAAAGTTAAATAAAAGTGATTTTTCTGAATTTATCTTACTAAAGTAAAACTATTCTTCGAAAGTTCTTGAAAACAGTTCGATATTATGGAAAATGAAAATAAAATGAGTTATTTTCACATTTTCTTCTGTGATTATACTTGTGAAGTCTTCTCATTAAAGTTTCCCTCTGCAAATATATATAAGAAAAGTTAAGAGACAAACATATCATCTTGTAAGAAATTACCATTGAAACACGACTCGCCATTTTTTAAATAAACAAAAGAAATCATGTCAGCTATTGAAAAGCCTTAGAATTATTTTCTTTCTTCTTTTGGATGCATTACATGCATAAGCTAGCATCGCACTGAAAAGAATTTGTGACCATACTTTCTTGAACACCATTATTTTTTGCAGGGGAATACACAAGTAATGGTTTTCTCAAAGTCTCTTGCAATGGTGGCTTGAATCAAATACGTGCTGCGGTTTGTATTTATTTATTTCCTTATCCCTGTGTGAACTACTCACGTCTATGTTCACTCTGACTAATTTAGCTAGCTACTTTTTAGATTTGTGACATGGTGACAATTGCTCGGCTTTTAAATCTTACTTTAGTCATTCCAGAGCTTGATAAGACTTCGTTCTGGGCTGATCATAGGTATATATTGCTATGGAGAAGTATTGTGTGTGCATATATTTGTACTTACGCATATATAAATCTACATAGTCAAAAGTTGAGTTGTTTTTGGCATGCAGCAATTTTGAGGATATTTTTGATTTGAGACATTTCATTGATTCATTAAGAGATGAGGTTCGTATTATTAAAAGGTTGCCAAAAAGGTTTAGCCAGAGATATCAATATCAACCACTTGTAATGCCTCCTGTTAGCTGGTCAAATGAGAAATACTACTTACAACAGGTTTGTGTGCATTTTTTAATTTTTTTTAGATTGTCGTATCGTGTCTACAAGCATCTTGTGCATTCATTGATGATTTCATAGGCAATGAATATTGTTGATAAACTTTTTATGCTGATGATAGAGGTTGTGACATGCATCAGAAATTAGTCTATTTT
Organism: Fraxinus xanthoxyloides; assembly: GCA_903798325.1. Lineage (NCBI taxonomy): Eukaryota > Viridiplantae > Streptophyta > Magnoliopsida > Lamiales > Oleaceae > Fraxinus > Fraxinus xanthoxyloides. Next base: position 2,719 of record CAIGRL010053590.1, read on the forward strand.
GTTTAAAACCAAATCAACAAGAAAGATGCTCAGGTTCTTAGAAATTCAATAGGAATGAGTGCTTTTCTGTAGTTCAACAACGTAATTTCAGAGAGCTGACCATGGAGTTCGTCTGTTGCTAATAAAAAAAATTTCTTCAAAGTTTTTACCAAGTGAAGAGAATATTTCAACAGTTGCTGTTTTAGGAGATGTATCTGATCCTGTTATGCTAGTCTTGGGTAAGCCTTTGCACTAAATACAGCTGGTAATTCTTTTCTGATGCTTCAGAGTTGATTTTGCAGATTCTGCCTCTCTTCAGCAAGCATAGGGTGATTCACTTCAACAAAACAGATGCACGACTGGCAAACAATGGGATCCCTATTGAACTTCAGAGACTCAGATGTCGTGTCAATTTCCAGGCACTAAAATTTACACATGAGATTGAGGCTCTGGGAAACAAGTTGGTTCGTATTATTCAAGAGAAGGGTCCATATTTAGCATTGCATCTAAGATATGAGATGGACATGTTAGCTTTCTCAGGCTGTACTCGTGGTTGCACCGAAGAGGAAGCTGAGGAACTCAAACGGTTAAGGTAATTGATTGATGAAATTGAATCATCATTAAAAATGTATTTGCTCGGATCATTTTATTTTATTTTTATTCCTTCATCATTACAATATCAGGTTGTTTGTGCATCTTTCTATTGATATCAGTAAGTCCACGCATGTGAATGTGTTACGCGGACGTAAAAGATAGATTCTTTAAGTTACTCAAATTTTAAATTTTTTTCTGTAGTTAATGGATGTATTGAAATTTTTATATTGCAGATGAAATGTTGGATATGAAATATGAAGAGTTACCCATGTTATCTCTAGATGAATGAAATGCGCGCGTGCACACATAGACACTTTTTTTTTTCCCTTTTCTTGCTTCCAGTTTAATGCTCGGAAAATAGTAACTCTACTTAAGAGAGACCCCGTCAAACCAGCATTAAGGTTAACAAGATTCCAAGTCCAATGAGGCTACTTACATAAACCTATTGGAGCTTTTGACTTATCTATGTTACCTTTTCAAGGGGACTAAAATCTTTAATGAAACACTTATTGAATTTTGATATTCAAAAGCAAATGTACTTGTGAAGTATATCTATGTAATTGCATGATCTGATACATGGAGGTTGCTACTTTGTTCTGAAATATGCGCAACCTGCAATTATTCTTAAGCGTTATAGAACGGTTGCCAATTTTGAAGCTGAAACTTCATTAGGTTTTCTAAGCACCCCTTATTTATCTGCCAGTCATTTGTAATATTAAGTAAATATGAATTTCAACAATTTCATTTTGGGCAAACAATCTAAGAAGAATGTTTTAACTATTTATTATAAATTGCTTAAAATTTAACAACGTAATTTACTCAGGAACAAGAGCAACAACAATAATACAGTTGATTACAATGATGATGCTCAAATATATTTATTTTATATTCTATATTTTGCAATGCTACAGTTTCATCTTTTACCACTTTTGTCCTGCTAAAGGATGCTGTTTAGTTTTCTTGCTTACATATTTCCTTTTACATTTCTTGACTTTGTTGTTAGTTCAGGTATGCATTCCCTTGGTGGAGGGAGAAAGAGATAGTATCAGAAGAGAGGAGATCTCAAGGCTTATGTCCTCTTACCCCTGAGGAAACGGCTTTGATTCTGCAAGCACTGGGTTTTGTTAACACCACACAGATCTATATTGCATCGGGTGAAATCTTCGGCAGTGAACGGAGACTTGCAGCTCTAAGGACCACCTTCCCAAGGATTGTGAGTGCTGCAACTTCATCCTTCTTTCTTCCTTCCCTTCCTTTATAACATCAGGTTTGAAGGAAATCATTTAGCAGGTGGTGATCAATGTTTTTCATATCTTGTGCAAAGTATGTTTCCGGGGAACAGAATACCTTTTATCCAGCTTCTTCGATAAAAGGGAGCAATAGGTAACCACCTGCCTGTGGTTACTTGCTTTATGGGAAATGAGTAGTTTATTTATCTTTAAATCTGTCTTCCAGCATATTCACCTGGAAGTCTCAGTAAGCTAGTCAGGGGCATGGATGGACTATGGAATTACCTTATGCCGAGTATGTCACTTCATCTGATTGACTTTCCATAGTGAAAGGATGGCAATACAAATGGGAAACATTGTAAATGACAGATTTTGCATAGGATTTTTAAATCCCCCGTCAACCTGTTAAAATCGATGGTTATTTACTCTTTTTGTACTTACAGTTTCTCTAAATGTCATTGTCATCGTTGTTTTAGGTAAAAAAAGGAAATGTTGCTTGGTCCAGAAGATATACGGCTGTTCCAGAATCATTCATCACAAATGGCGGCCCTGGATTTTATGGTTTCTGTTGCCAGTAATACTTTTATTCCAACTTATGATGGGAGCATGGCAAGAGTCGTGGAAGGTCATCGTAGGTATTATATATACAAATGTTTATATGGCATATTTTCTTATCTAGATCGATTGACTAGCCAATATTTGGTTGATATATCTGATTCAATTTGTTCCAGATATCTTGGATTCAAAAAAACCATCCATTTAGATCGGAAAAGGCTTGTAGAATTGTTGGATTTACATCAGAATGGGACACTTTCCTGGGATGATTTTTCAGTTGCAGTACGACTGGCACATGAGAGAAAAATGGGACAGCCAGCTCACGTAGGATTGCTGACAAGCCTAAAGAAGAAGATTATTCTACACAAATCCTCGAGAGTGCTTCTGCAAGAGCACAAGTTATGACGACTTACTAGGCCCTGGTAATAAGACTAATAGAGCCTGATGTGGCCCCAAAAACGGGGTTTAACATGGACGTTTAGTTTCCACATCTTGAATGATAGACGCAGAGACACAGTGATGAAGTGAAAGAAATCATGCCACGTAGAAAAGCCAAGGCTTGGATAGACAGCTAGATGTGGTCGAAAAGCTTTGCAGGAAACCCCAAAATTTCATCTGAATTTGGAACATATGAATATGTGATCTTCACAGGAATGTTCCGTACGAAACAGCTGGAAAACAAATGAAAGATACGAGGAAATTCGACTTAGAAGTTCCTTTTCTTGTCATTCAATGTCTTCGTTCATTTTTGTTCGTATGTATTTGTGTTTTGCTGTTTGAAGCTTTTTTCCGTATTATCACTCGATATCACAATTATTTATAAGGAAATTTCTTCATTGTTTCTACCATGTAAAGTTGTTAGATTTGTGTCGAGATTTAACCTTATCCAATTGTAAAAAGTTTAAATTAGGAGTGTGCGAGATTCAATTCGGTTCGGTTCGATTTTAAAGGGAACTGAACTGAATACCAATGAAAATCTTAGAAATTGAATCATTTGTTACATATTCAACTATAGAACCGAATCGAAACCGAACCAACAGGCTCCGATTCCGATTCTTTATATTAAAATAATATATGTATAAATAAAGTATGAAATTACTTGTGATACTAAAAATAGAGTATGAAATGAATTATCATTCTTGTAATCTAGCAATATAAAAAAAATCAATTAAACAAGACAACAAACAAAAACTCACTCCCAAGCTCAGTTCAACTCATAGAAAAACATCATAAATGGTAAAATCTCGATCGAAAATTAATTACATAAATTCATATAACAATAACTTGATTATTTTTAGTAATCCTCAAGGATCTTGATTTTTGATGCCAATCACTTTGAAACAACGAAAAATTTGAATTCTTATAACATATTGAACTAAAAACATATATATTTTTCTATTGGCTTACAATAAAATTATGAATTTGTAAAATCTCTACTCTTTTAAAAGGGAGAGTTTGAGAATCACTATTGATTTGTGATTTTACATCACATATCATTGTTTCATACGTGGACAAAATAAATATATAATATTAGCCGTATTTATTGACTTTGATAAGGAAATTAATAGGCTAATTATCACTATGCTAAATATCTTGTCAAAATAATATTTTGAAAGCCGCAATTATTACTCAGTGACAGTAAAAATTACTGTCGAGCAAGAAAAATGAAAATTTGTCGTGAGAATCTCCATGCATCACGGAGAGACACGGAGATGTCTCCATGGTACTGAGAGGTGTCCTTCTCCGTGCACCACAGATATGGATAAAAAAAACAACAGCAGCTCTACGTGCACCACTGAGAATTAAAAATAAATAAAAAAACTACGACAACGACAACAGCTCTCCATGCACCATGGAGAGGGATCCATCGTTCATCAAAAAAAGGCAACAAAAGTATCTTCCAACAGACTCTCCGTGCAGCACGGAGAGTCTGACTTCCCATTTCTCTTCACACACCTCTGCCACTCTTCACTCTCCATTTCTCTTTGCCCCCTTTTAGAGAAAATGCGGCTTCCTCTTTGTGACCTTGGTTCTTCAACCTCCAACTGCCTTTTCCGATCTTTATGTGGTCGGCGCTTCCTCTTCGGCCTTGAGTCTATCACTGGCCTCCTTTGTGGGCTTCGGCTGCCCCTTGTTCTCATCCCTTTTTGCCCATATTTCGCTACCTTGTTCGGCAGTCTCGCACCCTATTTGTGTGACCTCATTTTGGGTGATTCCTTCGTGGTTCTGGTGCGAGATTCTTTGGGATAGTTCGACGTTGGAGTTACCTTATGATTTGGGTTTGATTTGAGCCTTGTACAATCCATTTTGGTGTCAATTCCATTATTGAAAGGGAAGTTGATTTCTTGCTTTGATTTATAGTGTTCATTCTCTGATTATAAATTGATATTGCTTAACTTTGTGTTTTGATTATTGATTAAAGGTTAATTTATTTCCACATAGCCATCTTTCGGCTTCTTTGAAATTACAACTTTAACAGGTTTGCTTTTGCTCACTCCTCCATGCTCCACCATCCGTTTGGCAAAGCAGCATTTTTCCTTGTTGATTGATTCACCGATGAGTTTATCGTAATGGTTGCATCATTTATCTTGATTAAATGGTTTTGTGGGAATATTAAAAATGTAATAGTGGTTGTTTTTCGTATTATGACATTTGACCTTTGAAACTCGAGAAAGAATAGTTTAGTTGGAATTTGTCTGTCATCCGCAATGTCGTACTTGACCTTATGGGTTATTTAATCTAATTGAATCTTCTTGAATGACGGGTTTAATCTATAAGCAAGCTTCATTTGGTTAGGAATTTATTTTTGAAAATTGGTATGCAATTTTTGAAGTGAATATTGCTTTCTTTGTGAATATGATGTATATTATGTTATCAAGTCAATACAATGAGTTTAATTTTAACCACTTAGCCTGACAAACTAGAATGGGAAAGTAAATGTCAAATAGATTGATGGAAATGGCTCACAATCAAAGTAAATGGGAGTAGTTTTCAAATTATTTTGCATATTGTATTCCAGATTTTTAAATCATTACATTTTATTCTACATGTTTCCGACGTGTAGGTCCTTTTAGGAGTAGACCACCATACTTAAAGAACATCCAAGCAAACAATTGACATTTTGAACAGAATAGGTAAGGGTTAGGAGAACCAACTGGAATCTCTAAAGGTTGTGATACAAGATTTAAAGGCCAAGGCTTCATTTTTTGTTGCTACAGCTTCCGAGGCAATAGTAAGCTTGTTGATTTTTGGAAGCAATTATTCATATATATAAAGATGATGGAGTTTGTGAGTTCTGTTAATTTGAATTATTCATCTATAATTATTTCAAGGTATCACTTTTCTACTTTAAAACTACTACTTGGCAAATACTAAACAGTTTTGAGGACATCCAAGTTTTCGTTAGTGCTATAATGAGTTATAAGCAGTAGTTGTTCAAATAGATTAAAGTTCACAACATTAAGTTTTAAATGGACTTCCCATTGAGTGCAAGGTTAATAGATTTATCATTTTCATTATTCATATATAGTTATCAAGTTTATTAAACTTCATATGTAGTTCTAATCGATGTTAAATACGTGTAGTCGGCAAAGTGTTGTAGAAGGTTCAGTTAAGCCCTTGTAAATAGAAGGGTAAGCATTCACAAATGGTACTACAGGCCTGTAGGCGTTTAAAGCCTAATATGAGGAAGCTCTCAAAGTATAAGCCTTAGACAGGTTTTTAAAAAAATAATTCTAATCTCAATTTTTTGAAAGGATATGGATTTTTCTTTAGGTTTTATTTAGGCAAAATATTGTTCCCGGTTATGCATTCCGTTTCATTTGTTGACATTCATCTTCATTTGTTGCTTTAACTTACAATCAATCTTTTTCGAGTGGCAGTGGAGGGCTGGGTTCGGTAGGAACGTAGCTTGGAGTTTAAGAAGAGATTTTCTCCGGCTCGCTTCTCGATATTTTGGGCCTGGATGAACGTGTGAGGTCTGGTATTTTTGGAAATCCAAACTTGATTACTACAATATTTTTGCTGGAGGGAGAAGAAGAAAAACCTCTTACCAAGGTCATTTTTTATATTGCACCATTTTTTACTAAATTTCGATTGTCTTTTTCTTGATTATTTATGTAATCATTGAAAATGTGATTTTGAGTTTCATTACTGTTGCTGTTGTTAATTATACATATATTTTGTAATATTTCTTTGGGTTATGATGATGGCTTTCTGGGATTTTGCATTGTTTGATTTACTGAGATTTCCATAGTGAGACATGAAAAAGGTAAAATCCAAGGTCAATGGCAGAATAAAGAATCAAAGAAGTCATCAAATAGATACCATTTCGACTTTTGTAAAATCGGAATGGGAATTCTGTATTTCTTGTTGATTTGCGATTTTACATCCTATGATGGAAAAGGAAACTAATCTCTCAATTAGGAGAGAAATAAATCCCCCCAATTATGGACTATCTATCTTAGGAATGATCTAAATACGGTACAATGTATCAGTTACAAATTAGTCATAATTATCTACACTCTCCCTCAAGTTGGATGATAAATTTTGACTAAATCCAACTTGCAAGTAGTCATTTGGTAAAGATATCCGCGGTTCATTCTTTTGTAGGAATATAAGTCACACAAATAACTCTACTTCAACCTTTTCTTTGATAAAGTTCAAAGGCAAATAATGAACTATGTATGTTGGTTTCTTGAATTTTTGCTTCTTGGTTCATGTGTTTAAAATTTCAAATTTTCCATTGTGTTCCAGGTTGCTGAATGAATTTGAGGCCAACAAGGTTAGTTACCCAATGTTTTGCATTTAAGTGTTGCATTATTGACGAAGTCTTCAATGTGATTAATGAAAATGAAATCTAAACCTAACGTCAAAAAGTTTGCAAATTATAGGAGAGCTATAATGACAGCAGAATAAAATTCTTTTGTAGATGCACTTTGCAACCCGACCCCACATCACCCCTACCTCCACTCCACAGAAGCCCCCCCACCCCTCAGCAAGAACATATCTCACTCTTTCTTTTGCAATAGTAGCAATCTCAGCTTCATAGACATTTGAAGTTTTGAACATTGGTCTTAATTCCCAAAGTTAATCCTTCGTCTGCCCTTACAGATAACCCGTAGTGTGGGTGTTGTATGAATAATGCATAGAATATCATGACATAGTTGAATTAATCTAGATGCTTTCATGAGGAGTTTTATATACTTTTGTCTGTATTACTTGACTTAGAAGTAGCTAACTTAGCAGTTTGGGGCATTTTTATGAGAAGTCTCGGTATATTTCTATAATAAATGACATAAAAGGTTCATCTTTTTGATATGATTGGATTTTTTTCTGAACACATCCTTTCATATTCGTTCATCTACTATTTTTCTCTTACCAGTATCTTTTTATTAGTTGTTAATACTTCGAATCTATTTGACCTTGAAAAGATGAAAAATGAGAACGTCTAAAATTAAAATATCTATTGTACACAAAGGATTATTGGTAAAGGAAAACAATGTCGATCAATAAATTTTACTCTTTGCATTATGTGCAGGGGAGTTTGTAGCCAATATTCTGCAATATATTAACATGCGGATATGGAGAGAGTCATTCTGTTTCAACAACGGTATTCAATTTAATTCAACTGCATTATTCTTGCACCATTGGATATGTTGTTTGATCTTCATCTTTCCATGCTTTGGGAAAACCTCAATCTCCACCTTTACGATTTCCATCACCATATTTGTCTTTCTTCTTCTAAACTAGCAAAAGTGATTTGGGTTGTACCAAGGAGAACCAGTTACTAAAGTCTTCAAATAACGACTTGGAACCACAGAGAAAATCTTATTAGTATAATGTGCAACTGAATTAAATCGGACAAGTTGTATTCTTTCTTTTCATTAATTTATTTCTTGCCATTTATTTTTTCAGGTGGAAGGATTAGCGAATGCTTTAGTTCTATTATGATCTAACATTTATAAGTATCTACTCTACGTTAAACTATGAAGCACGCCTAGAAATTAAAATGGTCTTCTAATATATTATGTGGTGTTGAATTAAATCAGAAAAATTTAGTCTTTCTATTTGTTAATTTATTTCTTTCATACGAATGTGTGTGGAAATTTTGTAATACAATCTCCCATCTAATTCTAGCATTCAAGACGCTATTATTACCTTAAAAATAACACGACCCGTGCATTGCACGGGGCAAAAACTAGTATTTATAAAATTATTTAAATTTTAATTTTGATTACCCATTAAAGGAAAGAAGAAGCGTATGAAAAATAAAATTTTAACGCGAGATAATTTTAGGATCTAGTGTTCAAATATCTTGCACTTAATGCAAGTAAAAAGAGAAATTCGGGGAAACCAAATTTACTATTGGTTTTCAGGGCAATACCAAGAACCAGACCGGAACCGATCGATTCTCAACAGACAGTTCCAAAATTGACCCATTTAGTAGAGGAATCGGACCGAACCGACCGGTTCATGGAAAAGATGCCCACCCCCAGTTTACATGATGAAAGAATAAATGTAGTCTACTTTGAGGGTAAGGGTTGAATTTCAGTTTTTAATGGAATTGATATCTATTCCTTGTTTCAGTAGGATTTGTGAATTTGATTCACCTCCAGCCCATGTATTTGTCTGGCTAGTGCTCAAGTTAGACGAGTAGGGGCCAGAGGAGTGGAAGCTTTTGTGATCGTGGTATATCATCTCCCTTATCATATCTAGATAAAATATAAATGCTAAGTTATGGACAGGCATAGGTTTCTAATCAACTTGCTTTGAATCTTGTATTTGTGGGCAGTTTTGTTATAGAACAGTCATGTGATTCATGTTGAAGTATATACTCACGTTCCGTCCTTTCATTTTAGAATATGAAGGGATGAATATAGTGCAATCTAATGTAACAGTTGTAGGTGTAGTTTTTGCTCGATAGGTCAGTTATTTTTCAATTGTGGAGAAACACAATTTTTATATGAAAGATGGCGTGTCCATTCCGAAAATGGCCGATGGATTGCTCACCTGCCCTATCAGGTACGGCCAATTCCGAGGGTCCCACGTTTGTAGGGTTGTCCATGTAGGTCACAGTGAGTAACAAAGTGTCTTGTGATATTTGATTGGATGTATGCACGTCTTAATCCATTTTTCGATCATGAAGTAAAACTAAGCTCATGAGTCGGTATCTTAGGTTAGAACAAGATATAAAATTCCCCCTTTCATATTTTCAAATATCCCAATGATTTATTCATTTGTTGAAAATTTGACTTTAAATTTAGTTGAGCTAGATCGATATCCAAGGTTGGACGATAGGAGTTATGAACTTCTCGAACATGTTTGGTTCAAATGTGTCTGTAAGGAATGGCTCTCTTTAATTTCTGATACTTCTTTTATGTATTATGAGTATCAACTATTTCCAATGATTCCTTTAGCACTCCGAATTTTCTGTTTCCCTCCGAGCAAATTTCATACCTGAACATTGTAGCATCAAATGAAGATTCGTTGTTGTTCCAATCAGGTGATCATGAACTAGTTTATTTGTATGCAATTCATTTTCCAGGCAATGTATCACACTTCCACCTCGTACCACGAGAACGAATATGGAGCCACCGGATACATCGGCCGTGTTAGAAATGGAGTCATGGCTATAAGGTGGTTCGAATAATAAGCAATGGCAATAGCAATAGCGATGGATGCAAAAGTGCACATGTTAGAGTTTTATGAAAGTTTAAAACCTAATTGCTTTACTTTTAAGATCATCTATGTCAAATTATCAAGAGAATTATAGAGTGCGGAACATACCTTAATTCATTGGGAATAATTCTTTAATACTGAATCTTGAATTTGAATCTTGAAAATTTACTCTTTTGATTTTTGAGCTCTTAGTCTTGATCTTGACTTCTTGCTCCATAATTTTGATTGTTTTGTTGAAGACTATTGATTATGGATTCTTGAATTAATCATTGTTCTTGATTGTGGGTTTTGGATCTTACTTATCAATATTTTTGTTATATTCTTATGTTGATGAGATGACACAAAGAATGAGAATCATGTATGAATTGAGAATCATAATCCTATTTATATTTCCATATGTATTTCGCTTATTATGAAATACAATGTGAAAATTACATCATACCAGAATCTTAAACTTTCAATTTCAAAATTCAAATTTGCAAGTTTTTATTTCAAAAATCATATGATAATTAAGATTTTAATAATTATATTATAAAATAAAATATACATAATTATTCTACCCAACAATACATACAAAACCCCTAATTATTTCATTTTTCCATTTTCTCTCTCTATAATCGTCTCTCTCTTTTCTCTCGATCCCACTCTCTTTTCTCTATCTCACCATCGCCGCTAGACGAGAACACGTTGAAGCACCGCTGCTCGATCACACACCGACGTTGACATCTATCTGCTCGCCTTCGCCTGCACCCCAGCCGCTACGACGACTTCGTCTTTGCAGCGATCCATGAAGCACCCATGGTGGTGGTGATGGTTCAATAGTGTTGGTGGCGATGGTGTGTTGTTGCATTGTGGGGTTTTGTTGGTAGTGGCAGCGATGTTGGTGGCGATGTGGTGCGAGGTAGTGGTGTGCGTTGGGGTGCGAAATGGTGGTGGCGTAGATGTCTATGGGTTGAATTCGATGGATACGATTGAAGTCAAGATGTTGATGGTGATGAATATGGGCTTAATTGGTTTGGTTAATTGAGTATTTTGTGGTAGTATACTGTAGATTGTGAGTTGAGTCAGGTATTGAGGGTAAATGTGTAATTATGGAGTACTGTAATTGTGCCGGCGTGATGGTTGATCTGTGGTGGGTTGTGAGATCTATGAGAAGCGAAGCAAATCTGCGAGATGAGACAGTGGTTGTTCTGTGGTTGTGTGCAGTGATTTTATTGGTGTCGGTGGTGGTGGATCTTGGTGTTGGTGACGATGGGCATGTCGAGGAGGTGGTGGATCGGGGCGAGGATGTGGTGGTGTTTTCTGCGATGTGTTGATTTGTTTGAGGTGGTGTTGCTGTCGAGAGGTAGTGGTGGTGGTGGTGGTTCTGGTGGAGACGGTGGCAATGGTGCTGCTAGAGGGAGTGGTGAGGTGGTGGTCACAAGTTGGTGGTTGGTGGTGGTCACAGATTATTTGATCATTCGTGACAATTGGTTAATTTGTGATCAATAAATAATATATGACCAATGAAAAAGATAAATTGTGACAAAAACAATTAACGTGTGACCTAAAAAATGTTAATTTGTGACAATAGTTTGAGAATTTGTGACTGTACATTATGATGTGACTTATAATATTTGTGATTTGTGACTTATAAATAAATTGTGATGTTTCAATTTTTAATTTGTGATCGATGAACAAATTGTGATCACTAAAATTTTTGAACTATGATCATAAAATAATTTGCGACATTAAATTTGTGATTTGTGACCAATGAATAATATGTTACTTATAAAATTTCTGATTTGTGATCGATGAACAAAAATTGTGATATATAAATTTTTTGAATTGTGACAATAAAATAATTTGTGATGTTTCAATTTTTGACTTATGACATATAAAATTTGTGATTTGTGACCAAATTATATGGAATTATGACATTAATATATTTAATTATTAAAATATATGTTTAATTAATTAATTTATAAATAAAATCTTAAAAAAAA
>CAIGRL010053604.1:0-17117 GCA_903798325.1 Fraxinus xanthoxyloides
TTGCTGTAAATATTAAAAAAATTTAATTATGATACAGAATCGAACCGAACCCAAACAGTTCTATAATTATATTTGGAGCCGACGGTTCCATTTATTAAATATCTGAAAATTTTGGAACCGAGCAGAACCGAACCAAACCGACCCACGGACAACCCTAGTTGAAGCAAGCGTTGTTCACCCGCTGCATGCAAATCCAGATTCAACCTACAAAGTGTCTAATATGCTTGATGCTCCAACTCAACTGGCAAATAACATGGTTTCTCGAAAACCAAAAGATACGGTGACATGCCTATAGGTATCTTGAATGCTGTTCGGTAGGCCCACAAAGCATCGTCCATCTTCTTGGACCAGCATTCACTCGAAGAATTCACTGTGACCTCCAGTATTCTCTTCAACTTGCCCGCTGCTCTGAGAATTATATGGGGTTGCTATACGGTGTTTTACTCCATACTTACTCAACAACTACTCAAACTGGCAATTATAGAAATGTATCCCTCGTCACTGATGATAGCCCTAGGTGTGCCATAACAGGTGAAAATATGTTTCTTAAGGAATCCATCACCACCTTTACGTCATTTATAGGCAATGCCACTGCTTCTACCCACTTGGAGACGTAGTCAACTGCTACAAGTATGTACTGATTGGAAAATGGCGATGGGAACGGTCCCATGAAGTCAATCCCCCCCCAAATGTTAAATAGTTCCACTTCTAGAATACTTGTTAGAGGCATTTCATTCTTTGTCTAGATATTTCCTATGCGTTGACATCGATCACATCTCTTCACAAACTCAAAGGCGTCTCTAAATAATGTTGGCTAATAAAATCCCGATTGGAGGATTTTAGCTGCTGTCTTTGAAGCCCCAAAGTGTCCTGCATATTCAAAAGAATGATAATGCTCCAAAATCTAAGGTACCTCTTCTGCAGGCATGTATCGTAAGATAATCTCATCTGTCCCGCACCTATAGAGAACTGGATCTTTCCAAAAATAGTATTTCAACTCTTCGAAGAACCTTTTTCTCTTGTGACCTGAATAATCCGGTAGAAGAATGGACTTGGCTGAGTAGTTCACAATATCAGCATACCAAGGTGTTGTCTCCACACTAAGGATTTGTTCATTTGGGAAAATATCATTTATATCTACTGACTCATCTGGTTGACCGAGTTCCAACCGGGATAGATGGTCAGCTAGTACATTCTCATTATCATTCTTATCTCTGATTTCAATGTCGAACTCTTGCAGTAATAGTATCCAACGAATCAACCTCGACTTGGCATCTTTCTTCGTCATCAGATACTTTAATGTCGTAGGATCTGTGTAGACAATGACTTTTGACCCAACCAATTAAGGTCGAAATTTATCAAAAGCATACACAATAGCCACTAACTCATTTTCCGTGGTTGCATAGTTAAGTTGTGCATTGTTTAAAATTTTGTTAGCGTAGTATATCACGTGAAAAAATTTGTTCCGTCGCTACCCCAATACCACTCCCACGGCGTAATCACTGGCATCACAAATCAACTCAAATGGTAACTCCCAATCCGGTATGACAACCATTGGAGTTGAAGTGAGCCTCTCCTTTAGGGTGTGAAAATCTACCAAACATTCTTCATTGAAGTCAAATGAGCTTTCTTTCATCAACAAATTGCATAGTGGCTTAGTGATCTTTGAAAAGTCCTTGATGAACCGTCTGTAGAACCTAGCATGACCTAACAAGCTGCGAACACCCTTGTCAGAAGTTGGTGGCGATAAGTTTTCAATGACTTGGATTTTTGCCCTATCCACTTTAATTCCCTTAGCTGAAACCTAACGTCCTAGTACAATGCCATCTTGTACCATGAAGTGATATTTCTCCCAGTCTAGTACCAAATTTGTTTCCATATATCTCTGTAGGACCAGATTCAGATGTTTCAAGCACTCATCAAACGAAGACCTAAAAACAGAGAAATCATCCATGAATACTTCTATGAACCGATCAACAATGTCGAAAAATATAACCATCATGCATCTCTGAAATGTGGTTGGAGCATTGCATAAACCAAAAGGCATCATACGGTAAGCAAAGGTACCATAAGGGCATGTGAATGTGGTCTTTTCTTAGTTGTCCAATGCTACTGGTATCTAATTGTAACCTGAATACCCATCGAGGAAACAGTAATGTGAGTGACCTGCCAACCTCTCCAACATTTGATTAATGAATGGGAGAGGAAAATAATTCCTCCGTGTGGTTGTGTTGAGTTTTTGGTAGTCAATACAAACCCTTTATCCCGTAATTGTTCTAGTAGGAATGAGGTCATTCTTTTCATTCGGTACAACTGTGAGTCCTCCCTTCTTTGGCACAACTTGAACTGAGCTGATCCACGCACTATCTGATATTGGATAGATGATGCCGGCATCTAAGTGCTTCAATACTTTGGCCTGGACCACTTATTTCATATTTGGATTTTCAGAAACCGTACACAAGTCTCAATCAAAAAGGGAATCTAAATTTGTTGATTGAGAATGTGCGATACACACCTCGTATGCATCTGAAGGATGTTGAAGTAGAAATATATCATGAACCACCTTGTCAATTACATCAATTCTAAAATAGATGTCTGCTTCGGAAGGAAACTGCATGGCTTTGAAGACATTGAAGGAGATCTATTCTTCACCCAGCATTAAAATCAACTGTCCCTTTTGAACGTCAATCAGTGCTCTGCCCGTGGCTAAGAATGCTCTGCCCAGGATTAGTGGAACAACCTTGTCTTCTTTCATATCCAAGATGAGGAAATCAGTAGGGAAGATAAATGTTTCCACTTTAATGCACATCCTCCATGATTTCCATTGGGTGTGTCAGAGATCGGTCAGCCAATTGCAATGTCACTGTGATTGCTTTGGCTTTTCGTAATCCAAATTTTCTGAAAACAGACAGATGCATTAAATTAATACTTGCTACAAGATTTCATAATGCTTTATCAAAATAAATTTCATCAATAGTACAGGGAACATTAAATCTCCCTGGATCCTTCAATTTTGGTGGAAGTTTTTTTTTTAATTCTGGAGTTGACTTCTTCTGTTAACATGATTGTCTCAGGCTTTTCCGTTTGCGTTTATTTGATAAAATGTCATTCAAAAATTTTACGTATCTCGATATTTGGAATAGTACATCAGCCAGTAGGATGTTTATATGGAACTTTTTGAATACTTCAAGAAATTTCTTGTATTGTTGTTCCACCCTGTGTTTCCTCAACAATTGTAAGAATGGAACTGTTGGCTCATAGGGGTTCACTGAATTATCTGGCATTTGTTGTGACATTGCTGCTTCTCATTCTCTTCTTCAAAAGACTCCACTTGCTATCTATTTGCACTTGGCCTTTTTACATATATCTTAGGTAGCTGAACTCCACTTCTTGTAGTAATGGCTTGAACGTGCTCCCTAGGATTCACTTCTGTATTGCTTGGCAATGCGCCCAACACTTTTCCTGTCATAGACAAAACTAACTGTCCCATCCGTGTCTCCAGATTCTTAATAGTTACACCCTGATTTCGGAAGTTTGTTTCAACCTTCCTCATGAACTGATTAGTGGTCTCCATGTATTTATTGATCTTTTCCATGAGCTTTGCAGACATATCTTCCAACTGGGGTTTCTTCTCTTGCTAAAACTACCATTGAGCTCGGTTTTGATTTTGATTGTAATTCTGATTTCCACCCAAGAGAAATTGTATGATTTCTCCATCCCAGATTGTATGTGTCAGAATGAGAATTGTTGGGCTAACGTTGACCCCATTGAACATAATCCACATGTTCCATTCCTTGTGTAAGGATGGGACATTCAGCTGTGCCATGTTTTGCTCCACGCTCTTCACAATTTGACTTCCTTACTTGTGCTGAATTCACTGTTTATGTTATGCTTTCCACTTTGTGAAATATGGAGTCAATCTTTGCAGACAAGGCCTAGTCGGTATCTACCTCATAAACTCCAACTATTTTCTTTGGACCTCCTCGATTTGAAGACCACATGGTTAAGTGCTAGCCATTCTTTCAAACAACTCCCAAGCTCCATCGATCATTCTGGTGGTTAACGATTGATTAAGCCTAAAGATTTATGCGATGTTGTAGTTTAGCTTTTGGGTGTCGCATCCACAGGGAGATGGAAAAATTGTCAGGTTCCAAATGGGGTAAATTGTCCTCTTCAATTTGCGGGAGAGTTGAATTGTTGATCAATTAAACTAATATAAAAAATGTGAGATAAAATTAGGTCATTTAAGGCAGTGAAGTATCGGAATTCCCTTATTTGGACCAGATCATTCAACATCGTTCATTCAAATAGATGACACAATTAGTGACCTTCATCCCGATACTCTTATCGAAAAAATTAGAAATCAAGACCAATTTGATTCATAATTTTACTCCCAAATTCTAGATTCCCTTAACAATTATCACGATCATCTATTGAAATTAGATTGTAAATTATTCATTTACTTATAGCATAAGAAAGTAGATAATCACACCAATAGATTTAATGAAATAGAAATTCAATGCATAGTTCAATTCTTTGATAGAAAAAACGAGATTGATTCTATGAAAAAAAAACTTAATATATGTTAAGTCAATTTCGCAATTAACTCATAAAAATGAAAATCTAGATCTAGAAGTCTTTAGCAAAATAAATACCAAGAAGTATGAATAAACGACGTGAAATCACCGAATTTGAATGAGTTCCTTCCTTGCTTCACCAAGATTTTTAGCCTTCTATGGAGTTCTTGAGAGAAAAACTGATAAAAAAAAGGGTGACCAAGATGATGAATGAGGCATTTTTTCGTCTTCTGGTCGAATTTAGGTCGAGAAAAATGCGTTCAAAAAGTTCCCATAAGTGATTAAGTAAAACTCGAAAATAGAAGATTCTGCCCAAAATTAAGCATATACGACCGCATGGTATAAATCCTTGCAGTCTCAAGGAACAAATATTTCAATCCTTTATTTTGCTGAAAATGGACATGTGGTCGCATGGTATATATCCTTGCGGCCGCATGGTTAAGATTTTTTCCGCCGAACACTTTTCAGTATTTTGGTCGTATCTTCCTCTCCTGATGTCCTATTGAGGTGGTTCAAGATGCATTAGAAATCTGACTCAAAGGGCTACAACTTTACTTCAAATATAATCGTCCAATTCGATTGTTTTCCATGTAAATGGTTCTAAATATAAGCCTGAAATTGGTGCACAACTTTTCAGTTTGAAAGTTGATATGTGATAATGTTTTAGCGACATTCCATCCCTTTGACTCCCTTCTTCATCTAATTGGCCTCTGACATTCTCGAGTCTTCATCACAAGGTTAGAAACAAAGTTTAGAGTATTTGCACTTTGATCCCTGAACTTTCAATTTCTTCAATTTTGATCATTTTTCACTTGTTTCTTCCGTTTTCCATCGTTTTCGCCCATTTGCAGCCTAAACCAAGATATAGAAGTATTTAGTGCATTTTAGGCATCAAATAATCATAGAAACGCAAATACTAATGGGTGAAAAACATAATAAATATGCTATTATCAATTATCCATTTGATGATGAGTCAACCATGATCCTGAAAGTTAGAAGCAGTCCTGAGTAGAAAAACCTGATTTGTGATGGTTTATCAAACCCATTTTGCGGACATTTTCTCAGCATATTCTTAAATTTGTTCTATGCCTCATCAAATGATTCGGACTCATTCTGACTGAATATTGATATCTCATGTCTCAATCTTGCAACCTTGGCTGGTGAGAAGAACTTTGTGCAGAATTTGTGAGTCAGATCGTTCCAAGTAGTGATGCTTGCCACAGGGAGTAAATCTAATCACTCAAGTGCCTTATCCCGTAGAGTGTGTGGAAATAACATCCCTCTGATTGCATCTTCTGATATCCCTTGGTACCTGAAATGTTGACACATATCTAGGAAGCGGGATACATGCGTATGTGGATTCTCGTTGGCCATCCCGTAGAATCGATGCTTGTTTTGGAATAATTGGATGACGTTTGTCTTTAGCTGAAAGTTTGGCCGTTCAAATGCGGGGTAGACAATGCTGGATTGATTTTGAACGACGATTAGTGACAAGAAATCCCCAAGAAGAGCATTCCCATCATATTGTGCCTCCACATTGGCTGGAGCTGCAGGATTTACCATCAGTTCCAGTTGTTGATCAGCCATTCGTATGTTTCTATGAGTTTCCTGTTGTGCTGTTCTAGCAAGTCTTTACCTGCTATGAAAAGTCCGTTCAATTTTCAAATCCGTCGGAAGTAATTCACCAACAACTGATCTTCGCATGCAATACCTGAAGAAACAAAAAATTTCAGCACTTAGCTCAGCCTAACTAGACAAATTGAATAGAAGATAGTATATAAACTAGAATAAAAAAACAGAACAAGTTCGAATTAGTGTCTAAATAACAAAAATCAAACTAAAACTCAATCCCCAGCAACGACGCTAAAAACTTGTTCACGACAATATGTTCGCTTCGTAAATAACTGCAAGTGCAATTTTCGTTGACAAGTAATAAAGTGTAAATTGTAAAATCTCGAGTATCGTCTCACGAGGATTGATTTAATTTGATTTCTATTACCTAGACCTTAACCGAATCTATTTAACTCAAAATGATTGATTATTGGAATTTTATAACTAAACTATGACTAAAATGAATTTTAAACTAAAGTTACTAAATAAATGCAAAATGATCTTGAATGCAAAAGTTCGAAGAAATTAATGTATGAAAAATGAACTAGGAACCCGAATCACTAAGCAAGTTCACATTTAACCCTTATTTCACAATTTGACAACACAACGATTTAGTTGAAGAATCAATGTTTCACCTATTCAATAATCTCTCTTAAGTAGAATTGAACCTATTCTCGCATACCATTTGACTATATTTCTATGAAAAATGTAATATATGAGAATGTATGACGTTTTGTAAACGCTTAAAGACTCACGTAAAGCATAGCGGTATATCTCTGTCCCGTATTGGACCCTACGGTGATTTATACCTTGTTGAATCTAACTCCCTTTTTTTGAATGCATGAAATAGATCACACATACTCACATAATCACATGTGTTTAATTATGGAGACATAGAAGTGTATATAAATCATTTAATATACAATAATCGTGTCTTAATTTCAAAATTGTAAATATGGAATTAAAAGCTCGAGAATCATCATTCTCCTAGTACAATAAAAGTTTAGCCTAGCATGGATAAAATTAAAGAATAAGAAAATTGTTTAGGAAAAGACATCACCCAAAAACTTGAATATGAATCTTGAAATCTTCAATCTTCGAGTGCAAATCCTTTGGTTATGCATTCTTCTTTGCCTTTCAATGACTTTTTCTCTCTAAAGTGGCGTAACCCTCGTTCCCGAAAGATTTTGGGTTATATACCTAACCTAAATCATGTTTCCACAAGAGTTGGAGTCGGAATAGGACACCCAGAGTTTCGCCAACTTTTTCATCTATATGACAGCATAGAAGGATTCTATGCGGTCGCATAGAACCCTTCTTTTGCCTCAATGAATCTCTGTATTCCCTAATGCGATCGCATGCAAGTAACNAAACTTGAATATGAATCTTGAAATCTTCAATCTTCGAGTGCAAATCCTTTGGTTATGCATTCTTCTTTGCCTTTCAATGACTTTTTCTCTCTAAAGTGGCGTAACCCTCGTTCCCGAAAGATTTTGGGTTATATACCTAACCTAAATCATGTTTCCACAAGAGTTGGAGTCGGAATAGGACACCCAGAGTTTCGCCAACTTTTTCATCTATATGACAGCATAGAAGGATTCTATGCGGTCGCATAGCATTCTTCATTTGCCCCCTAGATTTTCCTGATTGCCTAGGTGCGACCGTAACACTATGGGACCACATAGTGTTAGTCATTTCCACATTGTTGCAATTTAGTCCTTAAATTCAATTTATGCACTTCTCGACCCTTTTCCCATTTTTCTCCTTCCAATGCATACTTTCCCTGCTCAATTCGACATTGCTATCTTTGCCTCTTCAATTTCTTCTCCAAGTCATCTTTTGGATAATTGCATCTTAGTCCCTAAACTTTGATTTTCCTTCATTTTAGTCCATTTTCTTCATTTTTCTTTCAATTGTCACCATAATCATCATTATCGTCATGCAAGCACAAATTACACGAATTAAGCTACATTCCACACTTTTATCAACAATTCTCCATATTTGTGAACCTAAATAAACGTGTAAAAATGCTCTTATAAATATCAGCACCCACCAATTGAAGGAAAGTAATGATTGCCTAAAAAACATACAATCATGACATAGGTTGTAGCTGTGTCCTAGGTGAAATTATGGCTTGATGAGTGGAACTCAATAGCTAATCAAATATATTCAAATATGATAGTGGCATGAAGGTCGAGGTCACCTCTGTAGCTTGATGGGATAAAGAGTCAAAAACTATTGGTTGAATACTTATAAATAGGGACAATAATCTTTCCTGCCGAAGGCCGAACTCATCCATTCTATGTAATACATTACTTCGTCAGTTTTAATCATTGATTGAAAAAATTTCGCAAGTGTACGATATTATAGATAAGTAATAGAGCATTAAATAAAGTTTCATTACCACAATAACTAAATACTTAATTTATTGGCAACTATAATCGAATATAAAGATAAGTTGCGGATGATTTTTATATTAACAATTTAGCATTTATACTAAATTAACAATTCTAACTAATTAATGTGGAAGCGTTATGAAACTCAAGTAATTTATGAATACTAAAATCACGAATCCTCAACTTTAAACACACATATTTGAACATGAAGACTCAATTAAAGGTGAAGTTATGTGATTAATTTAATTGTACCTATCATTTGATACCACTATGTGCCACCTAACACCAGTAGAACTAAATAACATTACTCTTACAATAATTGTTACTATTTGTCAAATTCTTATTCCTTCTCTCTAATATTAATAAAAATCACAATATAATTCAATTAGTAGTTAATTAATTAAAAGTATTAAGTCCCTAACAATTATTCAAAATCGAACACATTTTTCAATGTCAAAATATAAAAATTTCAAAAGTACGATTCAACTATATCCTAACATCTATATAATTATCAAGCATCAAATTAAGTAAAAAAATACAAAATAATGGATATAACATTACACAAAATTGAATAATTGGAAAGAAGGTAGAAAGAAATCTTGAAATTCTTTAATCTCTTTAATGGCTTCTTGATCAACCTTTTATTTTTCGCCTTATTCTTCAATCCAAGAAATAGATGTATGGAGGTTCATTTATATGTATTTGTAACAAGCTTCTATAAAGCTTTGAATAGATACATGAAATTATGAACAAAGCTTCTTTATTTGACTCTCTTTCCACAAGAAATATGAATTTCCTAACCTGAAGAGTCTCCTTGGCTCAAAATAAAATGTACATAATGAATTCCCAAGCATCCTTCAATTCTTGGACTAATGTATATATTTATAGAGCCGAAATTTAGGTTAAATTAGTATCCCAATTACCTTTCCAAGAAGGGGTTGAATTAAAATAGGAAACAAAATAAATTCAATCTCGTATAACCATACCATCGCATGGTTATAAATTTCACCATCTTCAAAATTCATTCAAGTTGATCCTCAATTCAACATTTTTTTTTTTGCGGTCTTGGTCATTTCTTGAAGTTTTCATCCAACTTTGGTCCTTTTCATCCTAAACTTCACATTTAGGTCCTCATCATCCAATAATTGTTCCGATGAAAGTTTCAAATATTTATAATTTAGTCCTCAAACTTTTCAATAATAAATTGAACTCCTGAAAGTTATGAACTTTGTCCGATTACTCCATTAATATCTCTAACTGCTCAATTGCAATCCAATTGATCTTCAATTGCTTCGAATCAATTTCAATTATGCTCCAATTTCACTTATTTCACAGAAAATTTCATCCTAGTGCATCTAAATTTGGTTTTCCTATAATTAAAATATTTTATTTAAAATTAAGTAGACATCTGCTCATTTAGCCATAAATAATTAAGTAAAAACCTTAATAAGTGCATAATGTGCACGTATCGATCATCAACAACTTTTAAGCTGAAAATATAAATACAAAATCTTATAAAAAATCAATCATTCACCCCAATATTTTTAAAATCTTTTACAAAATAATAAAATAAAATAGAAAGAAATATTTTAATGTATATTCTCTCTTTCTTGAATATTTTTCTTCCCTCTTTCATTCCACAAGCCATAGATACAAAAAACTAATATTTCCTTTCTTTCCAACATATTGTTATTATTCTCATTTGTTTTTTCTATGAAAAAATATCAATGTAATTAAAATTTGAAAAATATATTAATTTGCTAAAATCTTACGAATTTTTTCTTGTTTAATTTAAACTCTTTCCTTTCTTTTCAACATATTATTATTCTCATTTGTTTTTTCTATGAAAAAATATCAATTTAATTGAATTTGTGTTTGGACATATTGATGATAATGTTTATTTAGAATTTTCATCTTGTAATAATTTTGCTAATATGTTTGGGTCATTTGGTCATTCAAGTAGCGATTAATTTCAGAATACTATTAAATTGCAGTGCATAAATAAATAATTCAATAAAATCGAATAACTTAATAGACATATTATTTATATACATTATTTTTTTACAATTAAAGACTCAAATCAATTCTATAAATCTATAAAAGTGGAGTAATTATTTGATTGGTCACTGAACTTTGCAAAATGTTTCCAAAATATCACCGAGTTTCAAAAATTTCCCCATTAGTCACTGATGCTACCAAAGGCAACGAGGTGTGTCCTCGACGTTCCCCGATACTTAAGTCGGAGAGAGAAATTATGCAAAAAGTTGCATTCTGGAATATTATGTAAAACATACGTGAATAATGAGGTTGTGTCATGTATTTATAAATGTTGGGGATGGAGTCCTACAATGAAGTTATCCTTGTCATACAAGGTGTTTATGTTATGTTAGAAGTGCACAATTTGAGTTTGAGTCAAATTTGTAATGGGTTGGCAGTTTGTATTTAGATAAGAAAAGTTGGGAGTTATAATCAAAATATGATTAGTATTCCTAGAAGACGTGAGATAAGGTCAAGGAGACCGGACAAAATTGCTACAAGCCCGACCTCATCGACAACCCCGACCTCAGGCGTATAATATCATTACACATTACAGGCCCCCGTGCGTCTAGGTTGCCACTAAAGTTACGTGCTCGAGCTGTGAGGAGAGATGCGATGAGGTACAACAACTTGAGATAGAACTTAATTGGCTGATCGTGGGTGACATGTGTAGGGTAGAGAAAGATCGAGCTTGGATGGCTGACACATGGCATGATGCAAGGGTCTGCATTGTACGTCCCTTGACCTTCTTCTGACCCCTATAAATACCCATCTTTCCACCCTCTCGTTTCTTACTCTTCATTCTTCACTCTCAACTCTCATCGCGAATGTGCATCACAAGGCGAAAGGCCCAAAGTGACTGTCCCATCTAATGGAAAGAAACGACCTCAAGAAGTAACCCCGAGCAAGATCTCCAGCAGGATTGAGCAATCATCAAAGAGCACATCCCCTCCGCCACAGCCATCTCCCTGAACTTCAATCCGTGCTTCCACTCTCTGAAGTACACCGGAGATATTGGACCTAGAGGATGACGCAGCTCTACCTAAATCAATGTTGGAGGAACATGCTCCATGCCCTTTGATCCTGAACTTAGTAAACAAGTACTTGGATGAAGTCGATCCCGATGAGGGGTTAAGGGCACTTGAGCTCATAACTCTGAAGGTATGGACTCGACCTCGAACAAGTTATTCACATTTTTTAGTATTCGCTCTGACACCACTATTCTTACTTTATAGACTTTGAGCATGACCCGGGGTTTTACTATGAATAGCCTGGGTACATCAAGCAAGGTGGTTGAGCTCGAGGTACAAAACGAGCAAAAAGACAAGTGTATTCGAGAGCTCAATGTGGAGCGTGATTTGGCATGAATCGAAACTAGAAAAGCTCGAGATCAAATAGGGGCGGCAAAAGATGAGGTCGAGGAAGCAAAGCTTGAGCTCATTCATGCTAAGAATGGTTTCGAGGACCAGTTGTGAAGGCTCGAGCTCAAGCAGTAGGGTGGTTTAAAGAATCTCAGGAGTTTAGGATGCTGCTTAGGCAATATGGTTTGGGCTCCTACCATTACGTCTTAAAATTTGCTCCATCTTTTCGGAGGACCAAGCTGCCTGACGGCTAAAGCCTATCATCGAGGATCTGAAGTCCATCAACGAGCTTGCCAATGAGCTCGAGCTTTCTGCATTGGAGTCAGAGGATAAAGAAGCTGATGAGGTCGTGACTCCTAGTCACATCGACCCTATTGATGCTACGGACTTAGACTAGGCCCCAACCTCGAATTTGGTTCACGTTTTTGGAAATTGTAAAAAGTACATTGCCCGATCTGGGCTTATTTTAATTACAATATTAGTTCGATATTTTGCTTTGTATTTTGTTGTAAATCTTGTTCATTATTTTTTATTATATCAAACTCGAGGTCCAGTCCTTTTCTTGGACAATCGAGTTTCGAAATCTTTGTGAGGTCGAATATGTTGCCTCCTAATTGGTAATGGACTCGATCCTCTGTAATATTTATACATCGAGTTCGAGTGCATATCTTTTCATTTATTTTGGTGAGAAGCTCGAGTTTTATTCGATTTTTAATATGCACCATGCACTGCTCGAGCGGAATACTTTGTTCGAGTTTTTGTCTCGAGTATTTTAATTTGCCAGTTTTTTTGGTCAAAAAGCTCGAGTTTTTGTTCGTTTTCAAATATGTATGTAGCTTGAGCATTTTATCCTGAGCTACGATATTTTTGGGCTCTATCAGGTAGAGTTCAAGCGTGATACTTGGTCATTGTTCTAGCAAGTAGCTCGGGCTTTCTTCATTTTTTTTTAAATCTCGAGGCTTGTTTGCGAATGGTGAATACAAGCCCGATCTCGACCTGAATATAATTTGACATTGAGAAATATCAAGGTCGGGCCATAAAGACCTTGAGCATGATAGGTTTCTTAGCTGCATGTGCGGAGCACGGTCTTATGCTAATTTGATGTATTAGCTTCATGCACAGAGCACGGCCTTACGATTGGTAAGTGTAGTTTCTACACTTATTCTAGGTCATAAACGATGATATTTTATTGTTCTTTGGATAAAATACTACTTAATTTGTGTTATATTTAATTTTGCAGGTAAAACTCAATATTTGATGAAGAATTGGAGGTAAGAATGCAAAGATAGAGAAAATGGCTCAATTGCATCAAATTCAAAGTTTGGGGACTGAAATGCAAATATTCAAAAGTTACGTCGAACCTCAATACGAAGATTTGAGAGTGTTAGACATCATTTGAATGGGGAAATAAGTCAAAGGGATAAGATATAGTCCAAGTATTATCACATATCAACATCCGGTCGAAAAAGTTTTGCTCCGAATTTTTAGGCTCACATTGAGACTGAGTTTTGGCATAGAAATCTTTCGAATTGGAAAAATAATATTTCTACAAGAATTGTATCCTTTCGAGTTAGCTTTCCAATTCATTTTGAGTTACATCAATTGGATATTGAGAGAAAACGTTGTGACAAAAATACTGAGAGCTATTCAGCTGGCGAGGCGCACGCCCTAGCCTACAGGAGATGCGTGAGCCCCAGACCCAAAAATTCTCGACTGAGGCTTAGCAAAGGGCTAGGTACATGCCTCAAGCCAAACCCAGAAAAAGGGTTTTTTTTACCTTATCTTGTTTTGGTAATTTTATAGGGTAAGGTTGGAGGGTTGGTATAAAATAAAATTGGCGTGATTTATGAAAGAGAGCCATATTTTGAGAACAAATAGAGAAAAATACATTGAGAAGGAGGAACTCACCATTTTGGATCCGATTTCAAAGGCGTGAAGAGTCAAATTCCAGATGTTCTTCAATTTTACATTATTCGGGTGATGGCTTCCCTTTTATTTTCTGTGTAATTTTCGTATTAATATGCTAAGTTAAATTTATTTGTATTGGATGGATGATGAAACTATTTGATTTCTAGTTTTTAATTCAATACTTGTGTTTTTTAGTTTAATTCTTGCGTTGTGATTCTATATACATGCTTTTTCATTTTGTTTTAATGTTTGTACACCATTAGAGCAATAAGTTGCTTATTCGTATTGTTGAAAAACTCACGATAGGTAGAACACTATGTACAGAACACATGAAGAACAAATATTAGGAATACTATTTGTGGAAGTGTGTGATCATGTGTAATAATCCTATGTTTTAATGCATATTTATCATATGAATGCGGACTAGGAATATAATCGTGTCGTGATCAACATATGTTTATTATATCTTGGAAAAAAATAGAAAATAAAAGTGAAATAATCGATCGTCATGAATGTAAGGATTGAATTAATTAACACAAGATGAGAATTGAATTCTAGANCACGATAGGTAGAACACTATGTACAGAACACATGAAGAACAAATATTAGGAATACTATTTGTGGAAGTGTGTGATCATGTGTAATAATCCTATGTTTTAATGCATATTTATCATATGAATGCGGACTAGGAATATAATCGTGTCGTGATCAACATATGTTTATTATATCTTGGAAAAAAATAGTAAATAAAAGTGGAATTATCGATCGTCACAAATGCAATGATTGAATTAATTATCACTAGTTGAGAGTTGAATTCTAGAGTCAATTAGTGGAATCGGAAATCCAATACATTCATCCACAATTGATTTAAAAACCACCATTTTATTGCTTTCGTAGTTTTAGAATGTATTTAAATACAAATCAATCATATCTTATTATTGTACGAATTTAGATATATCGCTTCCACTAGAATTAAGTCTTAAACCCTATGTGACGATAACTTATTCATCACAATTATTACTTGTACAACAAACCCGAATACTTGCAGGATTATTTTGCAACAACGATAATTACAAACATTAGCTGCATGCGCGGAGCATGACCTTACGCTAATTTGATTTATTAGTTGTATGCGCAAGCATGGCCTTACGTTAATAAGAAATATTAGCTGCATGCGCGGAGCACGAACTTACGCTAAGTTGATGTAAATGCTAAATAGAGTTATGCGAGGCAAGTTTTTATTGTCGAAATGTTTTTCAGAATGATGTAGATGTATAGGGGCTCATAGGCCTTGGAAAGAAAACAATCTAATAGCGTGTATGCCTGAACTAAACTAAAACATAGAATACTAAGGGAAACAATCTGAGGGCATGCAAACCCAAGCTAAACTGAAAATGAAATACTAAAGGAATATATGCCTGATTTAACATAAATTCAAATAAAACTAACATAACATATAGATTTCTGGGGTCATGGCTCACTATTTGTATTAAATCTTAAGGTTGTTGCGTTCCAAGGCCTAGGGAGAGGTATTCCCGAGGTGTATTTTAGGCTATATGCTCCACCTTTTAATTTGTATGACTTTGAAAGGTCCTTCCCAGATTGGTCCGAGTTTTCCTGGGGATGCTAGGGATAGCTGGCTCGAGGAATTGCCCAACATACTTTGGACGTAGAGGACTTCCCATAAGATAGCCACTGGTGAGACCCTTTTTGTGCTAGCTTTTATCATGAAGGCCACAATACCAATTGAGTTCGACCTTCCAACACAGAAGAGGGTCGAGCCCCACATGGAGGGATAAGCGATCGAACCCTTTGACTTACTTGAAGAAGTACGAGAACAAGGTTCACTGAGGGCCACAATTTATCAAAACAAAAAGGCAACGCACTGCAACACCAAGGTCAAGACATGGAGATTCAGAGTTGGTGATTTAGTCCTCAGAAAGGCCAATCCTTGTTCGAATGTCTTGCAATATGACTCGGTTAGTTACTTTTGGCGAGACTGTTACTCTGAGGGTGTGAGACTGAATTCAGGAAATGGTCAATCGCAAGGTTGGTACAAAAGTTTCTGAATTGAGAATTATCAAATTTCCTTCTATTGTCCGTTATTAGCACCCTTGGTATCCCCGAACCTACTCACAATGGGCTCCCACAAGAATGATCGGAGGTTGGGTTCTAAGATTACTATCAAGGGTTTCTCTTCTACCTATTTAGTGAAGTACTCCACTACTACAACAAAGAATTTCGGTTAAGCCTTGCGCTTTATTTGCGGCCCACGGATTGAACTCTATATCAAAGTCTCCTAGTTCAATTACCCATTTCAGTAGTCTTCTTGAGACGACTGGTTTTTGAAGTACATGTCTAAGTGGTTGATTAGTGAGCAAAAACATTGGATGAGATTGAAAATATTGACTTAGCTTCCTAGCAGCTAGCAGTGTCAATGAGTCGAGCTGAGCCGGCTCGGCCTGTATGCGTACGAACTCGGTTTTTTAATTTTTTTTATTTAGCTATACATTTTCTAAACCTTTAAAAAATATATACATTTTCTAAATCTTTTTTTAAATAAACCATTTTTAAGAAAATAAACCCTCATCCTTTATCCAGGCTTAGGACCAACTACTTCAATTTCGAGTGGATGGAGTTAAAAATTATACATGAACAACTTGTTACGTATACAATTTTTTTAAAAAAATTACAAAGGTATTATAAATTTTTTTGATGAATATGGTTAAATTAAATATCACTTGACAAACAAGATTGAATTTCGGCATATTTATCTTGCAGTCGAAAATGACCATCTTGCCAGTCATTCACGCACATTAATGCTTCCAAAATATCTTTCTTCAGTTAGCTCCTGACCTTGGACAGAACCCTCTTACCTGCACTAAAAACAAACTCCGAAGCTACAGTACTAATCGGAAGTATTATTAGGTCTTTTGTCATCGTAGAAACCACTGGCCATCGACGTTCATACTTTTGCCAAAATTCAATTACTTCTTTTGAACGTGTCTTAATTATTTTATTATTAGGCATATTCTGGTTAAAGTAATCAATCAATTTAGCATGCAACGTGTTTGGACTTGCGTCCGATGTTTGATTACATGTAATAGACAAATTACTACAGAGGAACCACATGCATTTGAATTATATATATATATACATATGTGTGTGTGTGTGTGTGTGTGCGCGCCTTCGAATAACGATTAATATTTGCACCTATTCATTTTGCA
>CAIGRL010053688.1:0-23291 GCA_903798325.1 Fraxinus xanthoxyloides
GTATTTATTATGATGATATTGAGTATAATATATCTTTCGTTCTTACCTTCTTGTGTTATCTCTAGCCCTGATAATGAATGAAGTTATGAAGATGGAAAAATATTAAATGTTACAATGTAATTCTGGATTCTTATGTTTAATTTTGGACATTATCTGTTTTCAGTGCTTGATTTGGATATTGATGGCTGGGCGGGGCGGGGGTGTCCCACCCCGAACCCGCCCCGTTGCCATCACTATCCCCAAACTTATTCTTTTCACTCAATTTTTCCAGGATGCATCCTAAGTCGAACTCATTTAATCTATTTCTTATCATCTTTTAGTTTGGATGGATCTTATATCACAAGTTCACATTTCAATAAGTAGAGATTCTCTTATATTTTTTACTGTCTCAACCTTTAAAACTAAACTAAATTACTTGCCTCATATCAAAGGTATAGTTCTATCAACCGAATGTCTTGGGGCTCAATCAATGTAATTTTGCTTTTTTTTTTTTTGTAATCATTTTCTCATTTGCTTTCTATATAACCCATATAGCGAGCGTTAGGTCGATGGCTTTCAAGTCAAATGACCATATGGCACCAAGTTTTAAACCCTTATAGACTTATTTATTCGAGATACATGGGCTCAAAA
This sequence comes from Fraxinus xanthoxyloides, assembly GCA_903798325.1. Taxonomy (NCBI): domain Eukaryota; kingdom Viridiplantae; phylum Streptophyta; class Magnoliopsida; order Lamiales; family Oleaceae; genus Fraxinus; species Fraxinus xanthoxyloides. The sequence goes on from CAIGRL010053688.1 coordinate 631, forward strand.
AGATAATTTTATCTACACATAGACTAGTGTTATGCCTATTTTCTGTTAGACATTCAGCCTCTAAAACCAACCCCTAAGTTAAAACTTTCACCTCGACGTCGTCTCATTGGCTTTAGACAATCCACATAAGATAAAAACTTGTTTACGAAAATAAATTTCAAATTAAAACTACCACAAGTGTACTGTTTGTTAAGAAATAATATAGTGGAAATGAGTCCAAGTATTGTTTCACGGAGATTGATTAGTTAAATTCCAGTTATTATCGCCTTAACCGAAACAATAATAATATAATGTATTTGTTTGTGACCAAATTATGAATAAAATAATCTACTCATGCAATGATTTGTAATTTAACTAACTTAAATGCAAATTATCCTAAATGCAGATTGATGTATTTAATAGATGACAAACATGTTAGGATCCAGAATTATCACGCAGTAATCTATTTTAACCATAGTTTTACACATTGACAACACGATTGAATTTGACGAATCAATGTTTCGATTTTATTTCGCAATATCTCTCGAGTAATGTTAAATCCACTTTTATATATGACCAAACTATATTTTTATAATGGATGTGAACATATAAAAGTGCATAATTTCTTATGCACACTTAAAGATTCACATAAGACATAATGATATATTTCTATTCCTTATCGGACTCTATGACAATTTATATATTTCAAACATATTTTTCTTCTTTCGAATGCACAAAATATGCCACCAAATTCACACAATTATCGTGCACAATAATTGTGAGGAAAAGAAAATCATATAAATTTCAATATTCAAAACGTATTTTTAATGTCAAACATATAAAACTAAAGATTAAAATTCATATTACATGGTTCATCGTTCTCCTAGCACAAAAAATCTAGCCTAACATGTTATGAATAAGAAAACAAAAGAAATATTGAAGATTCAATGATAAGCGTATTTTGTACACTTATTTAGGCCATTAAATTAGAGTATTTGTTAGTGATTTAAATGAATTATAGCTTAGTTTTGTATTGATTATATTTGTTAGGTTGAACTCAATGCTAATTGATGGATTTGGAATAAAAGAACGAAAAACGTGCGAAAACGAAGGAAAATTAAAGTTTGGGGGACCAAAGTATAAATATCCAATAGTTGATTTGGAGCATAAAACGATGATTGAAAATCATACATGATCAAATGGATCCAATTGGTGGTCAAAAGAGTGAAATATAGTGGAAATATTTCACAAATCAATTTCCAGTTGAAGAAGTTATGATATGGATTTTTAGTTTCAATTTGAGACCCATTTTTAGAATATTAAACATTCGAATTGGAAAAATTGTACTTTTGAATAATTGTATCCCTTTGAACTAATGTTCCAAAACATTTTGAATCAACTCAATCAAATACTTGTAAAGAAAGTTATGGCCAAAATATCAAAAGCTACTTAGGAACAAACTGGCGCACGGGGCACCTTATTTTCCCCAAACCGAGAGTCATTTGGTTCTACGGCTCATGCGCGATAGTTATACATGTGTGCGTAGAGGCCTTTTTCCCAGATGAATCTTTAGTTTCCTTTTACAATTCAAACTCTTTTGGAAACCAAAGTGGACGCGATTTTCACCTATTTTTTGTCTCTTATAAATAGAGAAGGGCTACAATGAAAAAAACTCTCTCTTGCCTCTTTATATACAATAGTTTCATCAAATTTATCAAGAACAAGAGGCTTATTGCTATATTTTAAGAGAGGAGATCAAGGCATAGCAAGAAATTGAAAATCGATTACATCAATATTTTGAAGAGTTCAACCTTGGAATTGAAAATCAACATCTTTTGATTTATTTTATGATTTGGGTGATTTTTTTATTATTCTTCTTGTAATTTATACATTAGCATGATAGGTTAGATCTACTTTTATATTGGATGAAGATGAACCATATTTGTTTATTTGTTTTAATTCAAGACTAATGATTTAGGTTATTTCTTGTGTTTCTTAATTAATTTTGCATACGCATTGCATTATTTAATCGATTGGCCACCAATTAAATAATTAGTTTCTTACTGTAGTGTTGAGAGACTCACAATAAGTTTAGAAGGTAGTAAAATTAACATATGTGTAATAGATATTAGCAATAACATTTATCACATGTTCAATCATATAGATAATCTAAACATTGTAATCATTCGAATTCGATTTAGGAATAGATTCAGGTCGTAGTTAATATAGATTTAATTTGTCTTAGAAAAAAAAAATTATATATGATAGTTTTATCGATTGTCAAGAACGCATGATAGAAATTAGATTACAAATCAAAACTTAAAATAGATAGCAATATACGGATTCGAGATCTAATCAATCATTCATAAATCGATAAAAACTACATTTTTATAGCTTTCTTAGATTAATTAAATAGAAAATAAAATCTAACTCTATTTTATTTATATAATTCGAATACCATAAAAAGTTAGTAAACTTGAATTGAATTTATTCCCTATAGGATGATACTCTCAACTCATCAATTATATTACTTGTCAACGATTCGGTACGCTTTCGGGTTTTGCATGAAAAAGTTTTTGGTGCCGCTACTGGGGAATAAAATATTTAATTTGAGTTTATTAGTTTATATATGATTCGAATTTTTTTAATTTTTTAAAAAAAATTTGGCTGCCCACCCTGATCTCTTTTGTGTTTGGTATTCTTTTAAGTACTATTCAACAGTATATGCAGGATTCTATTGATGGCAACCGAGTAAAATTTTTTGCAACAAGTAATCTCTACATGGATGATGAGGATAGACATAAATTGTGAGCTTTGTAATGTGATATATTATACTGGACAATGCTTGTACGCATGCACTTATCCCTTTATGTCCAAGTTTTTGCAGTTTAAACAATATTTAAGATGTCGAAAACAAGCAATTGACAAATCTGATGAAGGCTACATGCCTAAGGGCGAATATGTATCTACACATCCAGAGGATGACACATTCTTAAGGGGATTGGACCTCCCCTATTGAACGAAGAGACACTTGCAAAATATTATAATGACTTGCCCACTTGAAAATGTTGGAAGGAAAGAATTACCATTTCCGGTGAATTTAGAATGTGAACCGACTATTCAATTCAAGGATATATCAATTATTAAAGAAGATCATAAAGAGGATGACAAACTAATTATAAAAGAACCTAGCGAAGAAGTGGCAATTAATGATGATGAAATTAACACACATTCTTTCGACATCATCGATTATCCAACAATTGAATTTGTTATTAAGTTCGAGGAAGAAGAAGTCTACATAGCTGATTTTGAATCGGATGAAATGGGGAAGTCATATCACATTGAACGAGGAAAGGTTAAGATTTGAAGAATTAATGAAAAGTGGATCAAAGTCAAAATAAGCAAACTAAGCAAGACATCAAAAACTTTCTTCAGAATTCCATGATATCGAACGTCAAAGTCAAGCCAATGACTATAAATTAGCGTTTATTGGGAGGCAACCCAATTTTCTTTCTTTTTATTTAGTTTGCTTTTTAGATTATATGATCGGTAATTTTTTTAGTATTATATAGGGTATCTTCATCTCCATATTTTTCTTTAAGGTGTGTATGAGCTTATTACAAATTGTTTCATGCTATGATTGATTTTTAATATTTTGAAGGAACATGTCACCTGAACACATTGGACAAAGGAAAAGACATAACAAGTAAGCCAGAACGTTTATGCCAATCCGTCCACCACCTTCAAATATATATATCAGAGAGTACTTAGTTTCTTTTTCTTAGCCCTTAATTTTTATATATTGCTTGTTATATTTTTAGACATTGAGAACAATGTCTGTTATAAGTTTGAGGGCGGAAAAATATTGATTTTCAATTGGTTTGTGTGCTTGTTCTAGTGCAAAAAAAATAAACTCTATTTTCAACTTATTGTTTTTTGTTTGCTTGTGTGGGTTATATAATTTTGCCTACATGTATATATTTGGAATCATGTATTAGATTATAAACTGTGAAAAAGTTACGTGTTAAACTTAATTTATGCTCACTCATGTAAAATTGGATACTTTTGCACACAAGATTAATGTTTTACATGATGAAGAAATAGTTTGATTCAAAATTTGAATCAGTAAAAAAACTTAGTGGACCATAGATGTTAAATCCAAATAACCACTAAATTATAAAAACTTGACGCCCTATGATCAATTGACGTGGGAAACATCGGCTGAAAACTCGTTACAATAGTCATTTAGAAAGTTTAATAGAGAGGAGTCTGCACAATAGTTAAAAAAAATCTTACATGTCTTGATTAAGCCCCAAACACTCATTTGAGAGAATTAGACTTTTGATACGAGATTATTAACTTAATTGATTCTTAGAGGTTGAACAATAAAAAAAAAGGAGAATCCGTCTTTGTTGATGTGTTGAACTATAATTAGTAAAATCGAACCAAACTAGAGAGGGTAATGATTTGTATTATATTAAAAATGGAACCTTATATTACCACACATTGGGGAAAGAGTTAAAAGAATGAAGTTTGAGAGTGTGTATCTTACGAGTAAAAAAATGAGACATATGGCCATAAAGGGTTAGAATTTGAATCACTTTATGAATTTATGATACTTGTCATAGATTTTTACACACACACACACACACACACCGATTTTGCAACAGATAAGAAGAAATTAATTTTAGCAATGTAATTTTGTAACAGTTTATAGTTTTAATACATGTATTACAATATTGATAGAAAATGCAAATTATCTAACAATGTGTATTTAGATTTTTTGCTTATGTTAGATTATAGTTTTATTTGAGAACAAACAAATGTTCAAGTTTTGGGGTGTTTGATAATTGTATTTTGTACACTTATCTAGACCATTATTAGAGTATTTGTTATTGATTTAGATGCATTATATCTTAATTTTGTGTTAATTATTTTGTTTAGATTTAACTCAATGCAAATTGATAGATTTGGAAGAAAGGAAAGAAAAACGTGCGAAAATGAAGGAAATCCAAAATTTGGGGGACTAAAGTGTAAACACTCAATAGTTGATTCGGAGCAAAAAAACAATGATTGAAGATCATATAGGTTCATTGGAGCTCAAATGAGTGAAATATAGTGGAAGTATTTTCACAAATCAATTTTCATCCGAAGAAGTTATACTATAGACTTTTAGTATCAATTTGAGACCCAATTTTTGGATAGTAAAAATTCGATTGGGAAAATTATATTTCTAGAAGAACTGTATCCCTTTGAAGTACCTTTAGACTATATTTTGAATCAGCTTAATCGGATGCTTGTAGAGAAATGTATGACCAAAATACCGAAAACTGCCCAGGGACAAACCTGCGCGCCCGGGCAATTTACGGTGCGCGCATGGCACCCTATTTTCTCCAACCTGAGAATCATTTGGCTTTATGGCACGTGAGGTATTTAAGTGCGCATGTACTACTTCCATAGACGAATCTTTAGTTTCTTTTAAGTTTTGATAGTTTATAATGTAATTGGCAAGTCTGTCAACAAAAAAGACTCATTTGGATAGGTTATAAAAGTTAAGGAGTAGGTTGTAATTTTCATATTTGAGTTGTATAGATTCTAGGGTTTGAGCTTCGAACGAAGACAAAAAACGGTGCCGTAAATTCGCTAGACTGTCACCAAGACTTCGCTCGAGCGGCATAAATAGAAACATTTTCGTTAGACCGTCGTTGGGTACTCGCTCGAGCGATTAGCTGTCGCTCGACTGTCGCTGAGCTCTGGCTCGAGCGACAAGGTTAGTCGAGAATTTTGTAATCGCGATATTTCAATACTTTTTATTTGGCCTATTCAACCATAACACTATCATATAAATACCAGAACGCCACAGAACGTAAATTAGAAGGTTGAAATATAGAGATAACTTGAGAGCTTCATCTTTTCATCTTCGAATTCATTGATAGAACTTCAACTTTCATTAATTTGATTATACTTGGTGAAGAAAACATCAGTTCAAGTTAATCCAAATACCAAGCTCCACAGGAGATAGACAAATCCACAAAGCCAGGGGTTAGAGAATTCAGGAGGGCTTTGGTATTACAGTCAAGGAGTTGGTGCAGGAGTGCGTAATCCAAGAGGGCTATCACATTGCAGTCAGAATTTATTGCATGGGCACTTAATCCAGGAGGGCTGTCAAGAGTCAGGAGTTGTTGTGAGTCACGCAATCTAGGAAGACTTTATTAACTTCAGCCAGGAGGTTAGAAAGTTTGTGTCGTCGTCTTGACTGGTGGACTGTAAGTTCGATTGTTTATAATGTATTTTGAAGGCAAAGCGCCCAGAGTTTTTAGCTAGTTGGGGTTTCTTCGCGAACATTCCGCGTGTTTTTTACTGCTTTATTTATTGCTTTCATATTATGCAGTATTCAAAAATTGGGTAATTGGACTGTATGCTTAACTATCTAGAGATATTTAATTGGTGACTTGTTACTAATTAATTACAATTTCAATTCCGGATTTACACCTATTCATCCCGGTCTAGCTATAGCTTAGGTCGAATTGTGTAAATTTCAATTGATATCAGAGCCCAAATTCGTTTCTTGACCCAAATTATCTAGATGAATAATTCATTATCCATCCCGCCATATTTTAATGGCAGTAACTATACCTACTATAAGGTTAGGATGATAGCCTTTTCAAAATCCATTGATGAACGTATTTGGTTTAGTGTTGTGAATGGTTGGGCTGCACCTAGTTCTACGATTAATAATGAAATAGTCCCCATCCCTAATTAAACTAGAGTGAATTTAGATGAATGTAATTGGAATAATAAAGCCTTACATGCCCTATTTATGACAGTATTCTCGAAATAATTTAGGCGAGTATCTATGTGTGAGGTAGCCAAAGAGGTTTGAGATATTCTACAGACCACACATGAGGGAACTCAAGCGGTTAAGAACTCTAAATTGCAGCTGTTAACCACTAGGTTCAAAGAAATTTGGATGAAGGAAGATAAAGTTTTTGATGATTTTTACGCGACCTTAAATGACATAGTAAATTCTAGTTTCAACCTAGGTGAGAGAATCTCGGAGCTTAAGATAGTCATAAAAATTCTTAGATCCCTACCAGAAAGGTTTAGACCTAAAGTCACGACAATAGAGGAGAGTTAGGACTTAGATTCCATTAAGATTGAAGTGTTGGTTGGATCTCTCCAGACTTATGAACTTACATTAGCTGTACCTACTAATGATAAGTCATTGGCGTTAAATATTGTGAGAAATAGTCATAGAGAATCATCGAATTTAGGTTTTCCTAATGAAGAGGAGTTAGTTTACATTGCTAAAAAATTTCAAAAAATCTTTAGGAATAAACAAAAACCTCTAGAGAAGTATAGAAGTGGTTCTAGTGGATCTAGGAAGAATTCTAAAACTGTGAGGTGTCATAATTGTAGAGGATTTAGCCACTTTAGAAGTGAGAGCCCTAGCAGTAGGAGAAATTCAGATAAGGCTATGAATGCTACTCTCACTGATAACGAGTCTAACTCGGACAATCAAAGTGAGAAATTCACTCGTGATGAAAATGGAAAATATATTGCATTTACTGCTAGAATTAGGAACAAATCTAATAAAGGGAGTGAGAAGGATAAGAACGTAAGTAGTGGTGAGGATGGTGATAGTGAGGAAGATTCTGATAGTGGTGAAGATATCTATGAGGCTTATGATAAGATATATGAGGAGACTCTTAAGATTCTAACTAAAAATAAAGCCTTAAGTACGAAAGTAATGGAACCTGAGTCGAAAAATGAGAAACTCTTAGCGTACATCTAGCAATCTACCTCAACCTTGAGTGAGTTGAAATTCATGAATGGATCTTTAGATAATCAGGTTAGGAATCTCACTAGTGAGCTTCAGAAGACCTCTAGGAGAGCTAATGAGCTAATAGTGGAAAATGAAACCTTAGAAATACAGGTTAAAAATCTTCTGTGCGACCTAGAGCATTCCAAGTATCAATTTCTTGCATTTTCTAGTGGTTCTATAAAGCTAGATAATATTCTCGGAATGAGTAAGCATGCTGATAATAAGGGAGGCCTAGGATATAATAAAAATGATCATACTATTGCTAATACGTCCAAGACCACATGTGTTTAACCCTAAACCTAAGAATAAAAGATATGTAGGACAGAGGCCTACTAGACAACGTAGGACCCACCAACCTAGGAATAGAAATCAACAATCTCATGACTTTGATCCTAGTTTTATCCATACATATTTTCATTGCGGTGAGTTAGAACACATAAGGCCTAGGTGTTGTCATTTGTTGAACATAAATAGAAACTGGAACTTAAATAGAAATAAGAATCAGAAGTTTGTTGATCAGGTTGACTTTCTTACTAATCAGGTAAGTAAATTGACCAAGTTAAATGACACAGATGATTGGAAATATTTCTGTCACTAGACAAGTTTAGATGAAGAAAAGTGATCTGAAAAATTTTGTAATAGATCATAGTACTCTTAAAGGTAAGAGCATTTGCATAGCTAGCTGATTAGATATTTTGGTATATGCTCGTACTTTACCATTGTGTGATGTATGCATCATATTTGCTTATTTGTTTTATATGAGAAAAGGCATGCATATTTTTTTTAATTATTTACTTTTATTTTTATTTTTGTGTGTTTGACATTCTTTTGTATGTTTAGTGCATTCATGGTTTAAATTAAAAAAAAAAAAATGAAAATTGAAAAAATAAAAATGTGGGACATTGTTTTTACAACATAATATACAACGTACTTGATTTTGTTGGTTGTGATCGAGCTGGGTTGAATCTATAAGCTGTAACATAGTTTTCATTGCTGACTTTGGTTATTTATGGAGTACTTAGTATAGTTGTTTTCAAGTACCATCCACACTGCATACAATATGATATTGTTAGTGAGACTCTACTGCATGTGTGAGATTTGAGATGACAATTACATGTTAGTAAGGTGACTTTGAACATGATTTGACCTTATTTATTAGATCTAAACTGAAGTTTACCCCCAATAATAAAAAAAACTCAATATCTTATTTTCTTTTCGGAGCCTGTTTGACTTAAACAATTAAGCCTACGAGGTTTCTCATAACCTGGTGCTTATGGTCAACTGACTTGGATTAATCGATCTAAAGCTCGGTAATGGAGAAGAGCATACACTTAAGATGTGAAAAATAATTATGAGCTTAAAATATTGAAAGATGTGAAAATAAAATATGCTAAAAATCAGGGGGAGAAAAGAAATTTTCCATACAAAATGAGATTTTCTGTATAAGTTCTAATGTGCTTTACTTGATTTGACAGTTATAAGTAGAGAAATACCTTTATTGGCAGTGGTGTTTAGCAAGTCCTTTCTCACAAAATTAAGGCTTTGAGTCCTACTACCAACATTTTACACATATGGATCATTTGTACAATTTACTGCATTTTAACTTGAGTCGCGTATTTGGGAAATGATTACTGTCAATTGCTCATACTTATGTATGCTAACAATTGCATTTTTGGGTTACTGTATTAACAATTCACGGTCCCTTGTCATTTTGTGACAGAAAGAAAAAGTAATAAATTTTTTATTATAGAGCATATATTTTTGGATGTATATGATATTTTTTGACTTGACATGATGTATCTAATTTTTTTTACTCAAAGGCATTAAATGGTAACATTAGTATTGCTAGATTAACTTTTGATGTTTTGTAGTATTGATGTTTCAATTTGATATGTTGGGTTACATTGATATTATGTCTTAATTTAGTTTATGGTACGAAATTGAAATGATGTGTTATATTTTATAACTTCTTGAATTATTTTTATACTTATTACTGTTTCACATACGTTTTACACTGGGTATTTGAGTTATCTATTTTAGGAAATAGGTTTTGATTAAGGAAAAACAGAATTCAATCAAGACAGTTAGTGTTGGTAGTGTCAGTCAATGAGTTTGTAATTTTTTTCACTACTCTCTTGATTTTAGATTGTAGTTTTGTAACATAATGCCAATGGAAAGCTTGTTAGGTTTTGATAGTTTATGATGTAATTGTCAAATCTGTGAACAAAAATGACTAAATTGGATAGGTTATAAAAGTCAAGGAGTAGGTTGTAATTTTCTTATTTGAGTTGTATAGATTCTAGGGTTTGAGCTTCAAAAGAAACAAAAAATGGCACCACAATTTTACTAGACTGTCACCTGGACTTCGCTCAAGCGGCAGAAATAGAAATATTTTTCACTAGACTATCGCCAGGGGTCCTCGCTTGAGCGACAATCCATTGCTTGACTGTTGCTGAGCTCTCACTCGAGCGACAGGGTTAGCCGGGAATTTTTTAATCGCGATTTCAAAGCTTTTTATCCAGCCCTTTCAACCTTAACCCTATCATACAAATACCAAAATGCCATATATTGTAAATTAGAAGGTTGAAACATAGAGAGAACTTGAGAGTTTCATCTTTTCATCTTCCAATTCATTGAGAGACTTTAACCTTCATTGATTTGATTACACTTGGCAGAGCAAACATCAGTTCTAGTTAATCTAAATACCAAGCATATCGAAGAACGCGGATTTCTTCAAGAATCCACATGAGATAGACAAATCCACAAAGCCAAGGTTAGAGAATCCATGAGGGCTTTGATATTGCAGTCAAGGAGTTGGTGCTGGAGTGCGCAGTCCAAGAGGGCTGTCAGGTTGCAGTCAGGAGTTGGTGTATGGGCACGCAATCTAGGAGGGCTGTTGAATCTTAGTCAGGAGTTGCTGCGAGGCACTCAATCTAGGAGGATTTTATTAATTTCAGTCAGAAGGTCAGAAAGTTCGTGTGTCCTCTTGTCTGATGGAGTGTAGTTCGATCGTTTATAGTAGATTTTGACTGGCTAAACGCTCGGAGTTTTTACGAAATTGGGTTTCTCCGTGAACATTCCGCGTGTTACCGCTTTATTAACTGTTTTCGTATTTTGCGGTATTCAAACATAAGGTAATTGGACTTTATGCTTAACCATCTAGAGATAATTAATTAGTGACTTGTTGCTAGTTAATTACAATTTTTAATTCTGCATTTACATCTTTTCACCCCACTCTAAGTGTAGTTTGAGTCAAACTGCGTAAATTTCAGTTTCTTTTCATGATTCAAACTCTTTTGGAAACCAAATTGGACGCAATTTTGATCTATTTTCTGGCTCTTATAAGTAGAGAACGAAGGCTACACGTGAAAAAAAATCTCTTGCTTCTTCATACACAATAGTTTCATCAAATTTATCAAAAACAATAGGCTCATTACTATATTTTGAGAGAGAAGATCAAGGTTTGTAAGAAATTGAAGTCAATTATATCAAAATTTCGAAGAATTCAACCTTGAAATTGAAGATCGACAGCTTTTGATTTATTTTATGATCTGGGTAATATTTTTCTATTATCCTTCTTGTAGTTTATATATTAGCATGATAGGCTAGATCTGCTTTTGTAGTGGATGAAAATGAATCCTATTTGTTTATCTGTTTTAATTCGAAACTAGTAATTTAGTTTATTTCTTACGTTTCTTGATTAATTTTGCATATACATTGCATTATTTAATTAATTGGCCACCAATTAAATAATTAGTTGCTTATTGTAGTATTGAGAGACTGACAATAAATCTAGAAAACGGTAAAATTAACATGTGTAATAGACATTAGGAATAATATTTATCACATGTACAATCATATAGATAATCTAAACTTTAATGCATTCTAGTCATTTGAATTCGCGTTAGGATTAGATTCGAATCGTGGTTAGGATATATTTAATTTGTCTTGAAAAAGAAAATTATATATCATAGTTTTATCGATTGTCAATAATGCATGAATGAAACTAAATTTCAAATCAAGAATTAAAATAGATAGCAATAAGCGGATTCGAGATCCAATATAATCATTTATAAGATAAAAATTACACTTTTACAGCTTTTTTAGATTAATTAAATATAAAATAAAATCACTCTTTTTTGTTTATATAATTCGAATCCCATAAAAAGTTAGTAAATTTGAATTGAATTTATTCCCTATGAGACGACACTCTCAACTCATCAATTCTATTATTTATCAATATCCCATGCACTTGAAGGTTTTGCGCGAACAATTGACATCGCCCAAATAAAGTTTTAATTAAATCTTCAAGTCTTGAAATCGAGATTTGTGTTTATTGCCTCCTTGTATGCTTTCAAAATCTTTTAGAATGTGTTTTAATGTGTGGTGGGCTCTAGAGTTTTAAAACACGCTAAAGATTTGTTTCCATTAGAGTTTTATTTAAATAAGGAATCTAGAATTTTTCCTTTGACATTGTACTATACGATGCATAGTACAATTCAATGTAACCGCATAAAACAATGGCCACCAATTAAATAATTAGTTATTCAATGTAACCGCATAAAACAATAAAATTTTCCTTGAAATTATCTGAAGTACTATATGCGAGCGCATAGTTCAAGAAAACTTCTATTCCTTGCATTTTGGTTCCCGAACTCCGTTTTCTAGTTTCTTAATCTCTTTTCTCACTTTTTCTTTTTCCAACACTTCATTCCTTTGCTTATTGGTTTTTGACCAACAATTGTCCATATTTTGTGGCCTAAATAATTATCAGGAGTCTTTGAATTCAACTGCTACAACGATGCAAGAAGCTTTATTTCAGTAAATTTGATACATAAGTTAAAGTAAAATTATTTTCTTGAGTCCGTTCAATTCATTGTTATGTCTACTTAAAAATAATAATTTAATCATTGACAGCTACTATGATGATTATTTGGGGGTAAAGTAACGTAACATTGGTTCTTACAGTCTGTTGAAGGAAGAAGACAATGATCCGGAAGCTGAATTTGTGGACATCGTGAAGTTTTCTTAAGCATCTATTGTTTATTTATATCATATATGGGTACATTACACGGCAGGTCGCTGAACTTTCAACATACTTGCAATTCTCTAAACTTTTAATTTATGAGCAACCAAGTTGCTTCGTTTATATTTCGTCAATGAGCATGCCAGAATTAGTTTACATGTCAATCAAAACTAACTGCGTACCAACATGGCAACCCATTTCTCATGTCAGCCTCAATAAAAATTTCAACTTCTGAAAAATATTTCCGAAGCGAGCATGATAAAAAATCATTAACACCCAAAAGTCATTCTCAAATAGGAATGGCAGCAGGTCGGGAATTCCCTGCCTTATTTATCTTTCCGTTTAACACATTTTTTAAGATTTATTTTAAATAATTAATTGACTTAATTAATTATAAATTAAAGTATTTTCATTTTTAAATAATTATACACTAAAAGAATAAGACAAACGCGTTATTTATAAACATTCATTTTCTAATATGAATACTAGTTTTACAACATGGATAGAATAAAATTCCTACTAGAGCCCTAATACTTAAAACTATAAATGCATTAAAGAGATTCCACATCAAAATCTTGATGTAAATTTATGGAAAGATAAGTCTATAAAGTGACTTATCATTAAATACAAAATGGGCTTTATAGTTTAATGTGCCATTGAATTGAATTTGGGGTCTTTTAGTTTTTAGACCATTAGTACAAATTATGTATATATAGTTTTAAAAATACTAGTACTAAGCACGTGCATTGCACATTTTATGTACCAAATGAATGATATGTATAATATTATTGAAGTGATAATACCGTCTTTAAACTAATTGAGACAATTGATATTGTTAATGGAAAAACTAGAATGAAGCTTGAAAATTACTTTTCCAAAAACATTATAAAAAATAACATATTAGTCGAATAGTGAAACTCCTATAAGAAAAGTATTGACTAATTTTGACATTATATAATACCCCATCACAAAATTAGTTTTAAAACTTCAATGGGATCATTCTTATTTCTTTAGATCTCAATGAAACGTTTTCGAAGTATGGATTTTATAATCCACTTCTTCAAACGTATTCAATTGTATTATAAAAATATAATTGCAATCTCTGTTTGGCAACATCAATCTAAAAATATGAAAACAAATTTAAAACATCAAAAATATACATTAAAAAATAACAAACGGAAAAAGTTAATATTTTTCAAATTAAACGACGACCTGACTTATTTTGTTGATATATTAATGAATCAAAAACTTCGATTCTATTATTGTTTTTGAAAATTATGTATTCATCTGTGATGTTTCTAGCATAAAAATAAAAAAGTCATTGATGTCATATAGCAAATATAGGACATATCATACAACAAATGCATTTATCAAGAATGTGATTGTGTTCAGATACCAATATGATGCAGCGACATATATAAATTATAATTAATACTTCAAAATTTGTTTTCTATTGAAAATTGGGTAAATGTGAAAAAGAATTCTCAAATGGTTTTATTTAGTATAAAAGTTAGTTAAAGACCAATGCAAAGTGATTGTTGTTCACGTTTCAAAAAAAATCCTATTTGTCAAAGTTCAATATAATTAAACCTATGCTAATGTCCCCTCATCTCCCCTAAAAGTAATTAATATATCATAGTTTAATAAATAATAAAACTGCTAGATAAAAATAAAAAAATTTAGAAATATTAAAAATATAAATTGTCAAGTTAAAGATGAGTCAAACTGATGAAAAGAGATGTGACATATAAATGTCTAGTCAAAGATGGCTCCACAAATTCATAAATATGAATAAAAAAAAGGATAATGTATGGTTGCATGAATATAATGAGACAAAAATACTGTCGGGCTGCCACATACTTAGGATGCCCCCAAACGAATACACACGCACACACCCACAAAATTAAAATGATTCATGGTAATAGATAATATAATTTAGAAATTTCATACAATTAAATCAATTATATTAGAAATTAAATTAAAATGTGAACCGAGCATAACTAATCACAAAAAAATAAAAATAAAATAAACTCTCATCAACATATAAGTAGTTTATGTTCATCATTTAGATAGACATTATTAAAAGAATTAAAAAATAAAATAGAGAGAAAAAGGAATTATATTATATTTTTAGCATTATAAGAAATCTCGTTAAAGACCAAAACAATCATTTTTTATTTATTATTATTTTTTTTTGTGGAATTTGTCTGGCACAAATAGACATCTTCAAAACTCCAATGTCCAATATGAATACATTCATGTATATAAACATCATCTAGGCAATTTTCGAGTTTTCAAGAGCTCTAACCCATAACAAATTACTTTTATTGGCAATAGTTCAATAATGAGAAATGTTGGTTTTTATAGATATAATGATCTTAATTATTTTTATTACACGGTGTATGTAATAACACAAAGTAGCCTTGTATCTCTCATCTCATTTATTTACATTAATTATTTTTAAACATAGTCATCTCTCAATCTCTCTCACATGCTTTCCATTGGCATGAAATAAAGAACCTAGCATCAACAGACTCTCTCCATCTTCCTTCATCGTATGTTCTCTGTATATTAAAATTTCTAATCTGTTAAAGTTTTGTGTTGATGGTTTAAAATTTTAACACATTATAATAATTTATTTAGTTTTATATAATGATAAGAATATATCAGAAAATAATTAAGGACTTATGTGTAAAAATGAGTGTAAAAATATTTATTGTAGTTATAATGTTATGTAGTTAATAAAATTTTTAGTGGAATATAATTACCTTATCATTTGGCATTCCCATTTTTTTTAATTTAAACTTAGGTATCATGAGGATTCATATGTAACTATCAATTAAAACGGCTTTTAAATGAGAGTAAATATAATATAAAATAAAATTTTATCAAATTATATAGTAGCATTTGGTATGCATTAATTTTATTACATTAAATATATTCTTTAGTTAGTATATGTGTAAAACAACTAAATGAAACAACCATTTAAATAAGAGAATATGAATGTTATTTTTTTAACCAACTAATTCAATCGATGGAAGAAATTTATGTTATATTTTATATTAAAACATGTTAATAAAAACTAATATAATATTAAAAAAATTATTTAGGAATATTGACAAATGGAAAAGAAAATGAATTTTCTTATTTTCATGTTGAATTAATTTTATTAATTGATTATTAACAAAACTAAAATTAAATAAGGCTAATTGGGCATATCGTTAAATATGTAGGAATTAATGTTATTAATTAAGTACTAACAACATTAAAATTAAATAAGAGTATATTATGTATATAGCTATATGTAAGGGTAAATTGAGTATTCAAAAACTTCTCTTCAATCCTCATTTTTAATATATTGTACAGAATAATTTATACATATTTATTCCCTTGTCCAGCCAACTCGGGGAAAGAACTTTATCTCCATCCTCGTCCTAATATCTAATTAGTCTAATAATTTCCATCTCATTGTCATCCCTATTCTCAAATTACATTGCCTAATTTTATTTGATCTTTGGAAGAAAAAAATGGTAAGGTTTCTTCCATATCCGCGATCGACGCGATTGGAGAAGGATTTTCGATCAATCATACTACAAATATACTATTGTGGAGAAAGATCGATCCTTAGAATATAATGGATAGCTAATTGAGTCTCAACATTTTTGAATGCTCCAAACACACAGGAGTCAAAATAGGGACAATTACCCATGTGATCCCATAGACTTCTTAAGAAATTTGAAGTGTTTGCTATTCTTATTCATAAATCTTTTCACCTTTTGCTCTCTAAATTACTGTGTGATAACCTTACATTGTATTGTGCATTGTGTGTTATCGGTTGTGGCGGTGTTTTAGTGGCCTAAACTTCATTGACCTATTTGTGGTGAATGTTTAGTAACCTCTAGTGCAATCAACCCTAATCTTTCGAGACGTGGAAAATAGGTTGATAATTTGGTACATTATTACTTTTGCTCTACACGTTAAGTAATTCTTGTATGCTCATTAATAGATGTCAAAGAGAGTGACACGATCGCTCGTAGATTACAATTTAGTGTTCCGGTTGAATTAAACTGAAGTTCGGTGACATACTTTGAAAGTATGGTGAAAGCTCAGTGGCCTCTAATGACATTAACCCATAATTATATACATCCACTTGCAATTTCTAAATCTTCCACTTAATTCCTATAAACCAGTCACCTTGTTGTGGTATGATCCAAATTCCATGTGATTTGGTGTTTGAATGATTGGAGGAAGTTTAAAGTATTTGAGTTTGTAGAGTTCTAAGTTGTGAAGATCAAATTTCAATGATAATTAGGAGTTTGACTTGAAGGAGAACTCTGGAGGACTAAAAGCATGTTTTGGAACATCAACCTGAGAGATGGGTGTCGTAGCGCGGCGAGTGCCCAACTGCGTATCTAACACGGATTCCTGGTTTTTGTTCGATTTTTTGGACTTCTACTCCATCTTGGACTCAAATAAGAGATTCTATAGATATTGCCACATTGTATCTCCATATTTTAGCCTCATATATTATTCTTTACATCTTCAACAACATATTGAGAGATTGAGAGTTTAGATTTCAATTGAAATTATTGAAATCTTGATATTGTAAACACAAAACTATTGATTATAATGGAATGTTCTCTTCTTCCTGTGGTTTTTACCCGAATTGGGTTTCCACGTAAAGTCTTGTGCTCTTTTTTTTTCTCCATTACTTCATTATTGTCAATATTTTGCGATCTGTTTCATAACAAGTGGTATCAGAGCATAAGGTTGATTGTTCCGCATGGTGACAATGAAGTATGACATTCCGTTGTGGATAGAAACACGAGATTTACATTATGGCAAGTGAAGATGCGAGCGGTGTTGGAGCAGATGGATTTGGAGGAAGCTTTTGTTTGGCCTTGATAGGATGCCGCTACCTGAATATAGGATGAAAAGCGGCGTAAGGATCGAAAATCTCGATATCAAGTTCATATACATCTCTCGAATTCAATTTTTCAGGATATTCTTAAGGAGGGGTTCATAGCTTCAGAGAAGGAAAACTATGTGTACTTGTTGAAGAAATCCTTATATGGATTAAAGCAATCACCAGGGCAGTTGTATAAAANGAGATTTACATTATGGCAAGTGAAGATGCGAACGGTGTTGGCGCAGATAGATTTGGAGGAATCCTTGTTTGGCTTTAATAGGATACCCACTACCTGGACACATGATCAAAAGCGGCGTAGGGATCAGAAAGCCCAATCTCAAATTCATCTACATCTCTCGAATCAGCTTCTTCAAGATGTTCTTCAGGAGAAGAGTGCCGTTGCATTGTGGCTAAAGTTGGAGTAACTTTGCATGACAAAAAGCTTGACCAGCAAGCTGCACTTGAAACAACACTTGTATTCTCTTAGGATGTTTTAAGGTACGTCATTGGATGATCACTTAGCTATGTTTAAAGAAATTGTGGCTGATTTGAAAATATTGGAGGTTAAGTATGACGAGGAGGACTTGGCTTTGATGTTGTTGTATTTGCTGCCACCATCATATATGACTTTTAGGGATATTATTATCTATAGTTGGGATACTCTCACCGTGGAAGAAGTCTATGATGCTTTATTATCCAAGGATGAGATAATGCATCTTGCTAGAGGAATTGAAAATCATGTTGAAGGCTTGATTGTGCGTGGGAGGAATCAAGAAAGGGATTTTGGAAAAAATATGAGGGGCAGATCAAAATCTAGACATGTTGAGAAGACATGTCACTACTATAAGAAGAAGGGGCATATTAGAGCTAATTGTTTTGCCTTGAAAAATAGAAACAAAGCTGCTGATGCTACAGAGAAAATGAAGCAACAAAACAATGCAGTGAAGGATGATGTTGTGGAAGATAAACAAAGTGGTGGAGAGTTTCTTGTGATTTCTGACGAAGATACTAAATCTAGTGATGAATAGGTTCTTGACTCAACTTGTACTTTCCATATGTGTCGTAACAAGGACTGGTTTTCTACATATGAAAGAGTTTTGAGAGGTGCTATGATTATGTGAAACAACACGCCCTACAAAATCGGTAGAGTTGGTACAAGCAAAATCAAAATGTTCGATGGGCTGTCAGAACACTTACAGATGTAAGACATATTCCATAACTAAAGCGAAATCTCATATCTTTGAGTACACTTATCTCAAAGGGCTACGGATACATTGGTGAATGTGGAGTTTTGAAGGTGAGTATGGGTGATATTCTTGTCATGAAAGGGCATAAAAACTCTATACATTTGTACATTTTGCACGGTTCCACAGTAGTTGGAGATGCAACAGTTTTACTTTCTTTTTGATAGATGATGAAGTTACAAAACTTTGACATATGAGGCTCGGGCATGTAAATGAAAATGGGATGGCGGATCTGAGTAAAAGGGGGCTTCTTGATGGACAGAAATAGAGTTTTGTGAGCATTGTGTCTTTGGAAAACAGAAGAGAGTCAGATTTACCGAATGAAGGCACAACAGAAAGGAAACACTTGAATATATCCATTCAAATTTTTGGGGACCGATCAGGGTACCATCTAAATGTATTTATTATTACTTGTTGACAGTAACTGATGATTTCTCCAGGAAAGTTTGTGTATTCTTTTGAAGCAGAAGAATGATGCGTTTGAGATCTTCAAAGAGTGAAAAACATTGGTAAAAAAACAGACTGGGAAGCAAGTAAAACGTCTACGCACTAATAATGGGTTGTAGTTTTGCTCAGATGAATTCAATGGCTTCTGCAGGGCTGAAGGCATCTTGAGACACTTGATAGTGCCTGAAACTCCTCAACAGAATTGTGTGACATAACAGATGAACAAAACTTTGATGAAAAATGTTCGTTGTATGCTTTTAAATTTCAGGTTGCCTAAATATTTTTGGGCTGAAGCTGCTACTACAACTTGTTTTCTGATTAATCGCTCACCCTTAGTCGCCACTGATAAAAAGATACCAGAAGAGGTATGGTCTGATAAACCTTCTTGCTATTTTGATTTGAAGGTTTTTGGTGTCTGACTTATGCTCATGTGGATAATNTCTTGAGACACTTGATAGTGCCTGAAACTCCTCAACAGAATTGTGTGACATAACAGATGAACAAAACTTTGATGAAAAATGTTCGTTGTATGCTTTTAAATTTCAGGTTGCCTAAATATTTTTGGGCTGAAGCTGCTACTACAACTTGTTTTCTGATTAATCGCTCACCCTTAGTCGCCACTGATAAAAAGATACCAGAAGAGGTATGGTCTGATAAACCTTCTTGCTATTTTGATTTGAAGGTTTTTGGTGTCTGACTTATGCTCATGTGGATAATGGGAAGTTGAAGCTTAGGTCTAGAAAGTGTATCTTTCTTGGATATAAATCAGGTGTAAAATGGTATAAATTGTGTTGTCCAAAGACTAGTAAGGTGGTTTGTTAGTAGGAATGTGGTATTTGATGAACTTGCTATGGTTCATGGTTCATCTCTTGAGGATTCTGATAAAGCTAAAGAGCATAATTGTTCAACTCAGGTGGAGTTCTAAATTGGGTCAGAAGAATAGCCAGAGATTACATAACAGTCTACTATAGATCATACAAGTTGAGGGTTGACAGACAGCAATACCTTGCCTACACTATCAGCACCACAACATTCTACAACTAAGGATAGATTTCACAGATAGATTAAACCTCCACAAGTATGGGGAAGTAGATTTGGTAGCTTATGCATTAAGCGTGGTTGAAGACATTGATTCCACTGAGGAGTCTGCTACATATTCTGAGGCATTCAGTTGTAGCGATTCTAGAAAATGGATGATTGCTATGAAAGAGGAGATGGAGTCTTTGAGCAAAAATAACACTTGAGACTTGGTGAAATTACCCAAAGGTAAAAGAGTGGTTCGTTGCAAATGGGTGTTCAAAAAGAAATTAAAGCACATCAGGGTCTCAAAACACTAGATATGAAGCTAGATTGGTAGCAAAATGCTATAGTCAGATTCCGAGTGTTGACTTTACAGATGTATTCTCACCAGTTGTGAAGCACAGTTCTATTCGGGTTTTACTTGGATTGGTGGCTAAGAATGACTTGAAGTTTGAGCAAATGGATGTTCAGACAACATTTTTACATGGAAAACTTGATGAGATTATTTACATGCAATAACTAGAGGGATTTATAGTTTCAGAAAATGAAGACTATGTGTGTTTATTGAAGAAATCTTTGCATGGATTAAAGCAATCATCGAGGCAGTGGTATAAAAGGTTTGATTCATTCATGACTATTCATGATTTTTATAGATGTAATTATGATAGTTGTGTATACTTTAAATAGGAAAGTGGTGGATCAACTACATATTTGTTGTTATATGTTGATGATATGCTCAAAGCAACCAAAGATAAAGTAAAGGTCAGAAAAATAAAATTACAACTCAACAAGGAGTTTGAGATGAAGGATTTAGGTGCAATAAAGAAGATTCTTGGAATGGAGATCTTGAGGGATAGAAAGGCTGGCAGATTGTAGTCAGAAAGGGTACAGTAAGAAGGTGCTTCAAACATTCAATATGGTGACAGTTAAGGCTGTCGGTACTCCTCGGCTACCCACTTCAAACTTTTAACTAACTTGTGTCCAAAGTCAAATGAAGACATTGACTATATGTCCGGGTTCCTTACACCAGTGCAGTCGGTTCGCTCGTGTATACTATGGTTTGTACAAGACCTGATTTGGCATATGCAGTTAACAGATTCAAGGCTAATCCTGGCAAGGAACATTGGAAAGCAGTACAATGGATCTTTAGAAACTTGAGGGGATCTTCAAACACTTGTATGCATTTTAGTAGAAATTCAGGTGGAATCATTGATTATGTGGATTCAGACTATGTAAGAGATTTCTATAAAAGAAGATCACTTACAGGGTATGTGTTTATCCTTGGAAAGCTACTTTGCAAAATACAGTAGCTTTGTCTACAACAGAAGCATAATATATGGCCATAACAGAGGCATGTAAGTAGGCTATATGGCTGAGAGGATTGACTGGTGAAATCAGTGAAGACTTGCAGATGTCTGCATTATTCTGTGATAGTCAAAGTACAATTTTTTTGACTAAGGATCAGATGTTTCACGAGAGAACTAAGTGCATTGATGTAAGGTATCATTTTGTGCGTGATGTGATTGCTCGTGGTGATATTGTAGTGAGCAAGGTTGATACAAGTGATAATCTTGCGACATGATGACAAAACCACTTCTCATTTTTAAGTTTGAGGATTGCTTGGGTGCTTGTCATTGATTTAGTCCATGGGGGCTTGTTTGGAAGAGGATAAATGGTGTTTACTTGAAGATGTCTTTTAATTCCTAGTGATAGAATTTGGCTCAAGGTAAAGAATTGTTGTGGTATGATCCAAATTCCATGTGATTTAGTATTTGGATGATTGGAAGAAATTTAAAGTATTTGAGTTTGTAGAGTTCTAAGTTGTGAAGATCAAGTTTCAATGATAATTAGGAGTTTTGACTTGAAAGAGGACTCTTGGATGGCTAAAGGTACGTTTTGGAACATCAAACTCGAGAGCCTGGCGACGCAGTGCTAAGGAGTGGGGCTGTAGCGCCAAGAAGAAGAAAAGGGGGCAGAACCCAGGGGCCACTGCGACGCCATGTTCCCTGTGGGGAATTCTCGTCAGCGTCCAGTTTGGGCTTCGCTGCGCCCCGGCTGCATTTCCAACACGGATTCTTGGTTTTTGTTCATTTTTTGGACTTATATCCCATCGTGGACTCCAATCAGAGATTCTATATATATATTGCCATATTGTATCTCCATATTGTAACATTCTTATATTATTCTTTACATCTTCAACAACATATTGAG
>CAIGRL010053725.1:0-21287 GCA_903798325.1 Fraxinus xanthoxyloides
CCAATCAAATTTCTAAAGTGGTGGGACCCACGTACTTAACTATCCATTCCATCTAAAAATGTTCCCAGCCCACTTGCGAGAATTGACTTTTCTTATGCACAATTATTATTTTTTTCAATATTGCCCTCCAACTTGGGTGTTAGGTGGAATAGTTTTCTTTTATTTTGCCGAAGACGGCACGTGCTGCAGACGAGAAATATTGCCTTCGTTAGGACATTATTTTGCATTTGCCATCAACTTATCAATTTGGTCAATAAATATGCGGAAAAAAGGGAAATGACTTCGTGGAAAATTATAAATGATTTCGCATACATCGACATGTATAATGACTAAAATGAATCCATTAAGCGCCCCAATCAATTCGGGCACGATCTACTACTACTAACGTAATGTTTGCGCCATGTAATCGCGTAGTTGCTGTCTCGGCATGTCCTCTTCAACTATTGCATCTAGCTCGGCGGCAATTTCATCCTCATCAGGTGGATCTATCTCGACTTCTTCGTCATCTAATTCTTCGGCTCTACGAAAACCTCATCCAACCGACCGTTTTTCCTAGGAAAGTTATGTATACCCATTGTGGCCACGACCATAACTGTTTGCGCTCTCATATTATATGCAGGCATTCGATCAATGATCTTCCATCTTTGTTTCCAAACACCGAACGCACGCTTAATAACGTTACGACATGAGGAGTGATGGAAATTGAACCGCTCCTGTGCATTTTGAAACAGAGATTGAAATCACAGGCGGCCAGTACATTCTGGGTTGGAATCCCCTTTCTTCCAATGTAATTCTTTCTCACATTTCGTGGCAGCACTGCTCGCACATGGGTTCCGTCAATCACACCCATGCAATACTATAATAATAATATTTATCAACACAACTTGAATTCATCAGCACAGTTACAACTGTACCATCATTGGCGTTAGGAATAGGGGATATCGTTCCACATTCGGATGATGGTGAGCCGCCCCTTTGTTGTAATGCGGATCTGGTTTAATCATGGTCGCCGCAAAAGCCACGCATGCACGCAGGACTGTCTTAAAGTAATGGCCGATCGTCTGCAACGAATGATCGAACATGTTTTGGACTTGTTGATATCCTTTGCCGTGTGCTAGAATACACAAGAACACTCCCACTTGTTCGTATATGTCAATGTTCGCGCTGTTGGAAATGCCGTACTCATCGCGAAGGATGTGCATAAAGTACATAAACATTGGCGGGTACATCCTAAACTCCTGGAAACATGTTTGTGGATACACATGCAAATTTTATAGCATTAAAATGTGGCTGCATGGCGTTGTTGAGAATAAATATCGAAGTGCTCTATTAGGTGCCAAGTACTCTTGAACAATTCGCTCGGCGATTCTACAACACTAAAGCTATGTGTTAATATCATCCTCTAATTGCTCCATCAAATCTTCATCAGAACTCGTATCTGAATCAGACATCAATTGAACGTTGCAGTATCGTTTCGAACTTGTTTCTGTTATGTAGAAAGTTCAAATATTCGTTTCGAATACTTGTGGCGAATTGAAATCCTTATGAACAACAATAACAATGCTTTAAGAGTTTATGAAATAATGAAGAACTCTATGTAGGGAGTCATGAAATAATGTCGTTCTCGTGCAGTTGCAATTTATAGAACTGAAACTAGAGGAGTAATAATTTGAAGCAAAAGTGGATGTTGAATAATTGATTTGGTATTTTTTGTTTTACTCAACCCACCCACTGTATGCGTGGTTCAAATTCAAGATGTTGGGAATATATTCTCTGTAGTCCATGCATTATTGTTGAACAAGTTAAGCAACGGAAGTGGGAGTAATAATGTGGATTTGGAAAACCATGAAATTGTAGCAACTATGTACGCATGCGAGAATTTTCAAATCAGGATGCAGGGAATATATTCTCTGTGATACATTCACTATGACTGGCGCACTATTTCAGAAAAGTATTAAAACGTGTGAAACAAGTGGTATCGAACTGAAAATACATATTAGAATACAAGTTCGAAGGTACTATGATATATGAAGTTACAAATAAAAGGAAAATTAAACGCGGGTGAAATACAATCAAATCGTCTGATTACAAAGGAAAAACATAAAAAACTCATCGCAACCATCCAAAAGGAGCGCTCACCCCTTGCGGTTAATGGACAGATTGTCCCGCTCGAAACAGTACTCGATGAATTGAAATCTCAAGTAAGGTGTCTTGGCAACACAGTCGAGTTACGATTGTCTTTGTCCCGTAGGAACCATAGGGCAAAGAGGTGGAGCTGATCACTTTCCGAACATGGCCAAATCGTCAACGCATTCACCGATTGTCATTCCTCCCTTGCGATGCGAGCACGCAATTGAAGTAAGAGAAGTCGAAACCTCTAGTGCACCGTACATTTTCTTCTTTCCTTTTCCCATCTTGTGTTTGCCTTTTCTTTTATCCCCACTATGGTGTCCATATATATTCATAGAGGAGTTAGCTTGACTTTCGACTGGGCTGCCACTGGAATCCGTTGCCTCTTTAGTGGGGAACTTGTCACCTCCGTACTCCTGTCGCTATCTATGCCCAATTTAAAACCACGCTGCGACAGTTTCGTTGAGGACAATGCATACTTGGTTGAGTCGCCGGTGTCCCCGAACAATCTGCCATGTGTCATAGATCTCGATGCAGTTGAAGTTCATGTACTTTGCGTACTATGG
This sequence comes from Fraxinus xanthoxyloides, assembly GCA_903798325.1. Classification (NCBI taxonomy): domain Eukaryota; kingdom Viridiplantae; phylum Streptophyta; class Magnoliopsida; order Lamiales; family Oleaceae; genus Fraxinus; species Fraxinus xanthoxyloides. Next base: position 2,697 of record CAIGRL010053725.1, read on the forward strand.
GTTCTCCTGCATAGACGAGTTAGACGATAAATAACGTTGGAATGCGAAAGAAGTAATCACTGGTGCATTTACATGTATCAATGGGTTCTGCGGATGAAGGAAGATTGGGAAGGCAAGCAAAACATACATACGATACTACTGATTCTTACATATATCACAAATTGGGAGATGCAATTTTTTGCCGTTCATCATGTTCAACCAATACCAACACAACCAACATCATCGTAAACTACAAATAACAACTTGAAAATGTGAATCTTACGATGTGAAAATTATTCCTAGTAATATAATTGGATGGAGTCAGTTTGCAATGTTTTACTGTCTAAGAGTTCAGTACTGATTTGGTGTAGATAGAAGGGAACGAATACCTTAATTTTTGCTACCCACCAATGGTCCGGGGGGGTGAATTCTTCCGATACCCGAACGGTACTCAATTCCAGTGCATTGCAGCAACTCAAACAGGTGTTTATGACCGTTCGTAGCTTATTCTAATAGTTCTTCATCTGCGATGTAGTCTAGTCCTTCCCTGTTGAGGCGTTGAACATGTATGTTATACGTTGCCATGCTTTTGGGGAGAAGCATTTGCCTCGTCGGTGACCTTCCGCTATGACAAGTTTGCAAGTGTCGATGAATACTTTGTGCTCTGACTGGTTCCACATCGCCGTCTTACGCACCACGCCTTGGGGTGCTTGCGACTTGGAAGAAGCAAAGTGCAACTGGTCAGGGCTTCCACCTGTGAACTGCTGCCATGGGAAACACGGGGTTAAGAGTCAGGTAATATTGGTGCGAACAGAATCAATAATAAAGCAAAATCAGTTTTCGTCATAAGTTAAAGGATGAAGTGTCAATGACGGGTATGCAAAAAATGTAGTAAAATCCTGGAAATTAGAGTTCTATCCATATGCAGAAAGTGACATTAGTTGTATATTTGTAGCAAATTGACATAGTGTGCTCGCCGGAAATGTTCGAATGAAGAATGGCTTACCATTTAGTCGGGGAACAGTGCCACCGCGAGCAATCATTATCCATGGAAGCCTGTGACAATTTCATGCAAGCCGCCGGATCCAGATTGAAGTTAGCAACAGAGAAGAGGAGAAAAAAGCAACCGTCGCCACAAAGCCGGTAGGCTTTCAGGAGAAAAATTTCTTGGGTCTTCGCCATGGACAATGAAATGTAGACGTCTGTCTACTGGATTTCCAAATGCTTTACGATTTTTCCCCTTGATTTCGTCCAGAAATTTTTTTCGCTGTGAGCTGCGCAGTTGTCTGTATACTTTCGAAGAAGAGTAGGTGGAAAAGGGTGAGAGAAAATGTGTGAAATTGCAATTACAAATGGAGGGCAAAAAGGGAAAGAATATACAACGGGAATATTGTCCCGGAATCGGGATACTGACACATTTCATTGACTTTGAGGAATGTTGTCTGAGAACACTGTAGGAAAATTAGTTTTTGGCCAAAAAAAGGGGTTTCAAACAGGGGCCAAGTAATTATGCATACATTTGCATTTACTCAATCAGTTGAAACATTTTTCTCTCTTGTTTACAAACACGTGTTTACATATGATAAATATTTCATGGAAAATATTTTTTTATTCAAATAAATAGACATAAATGCGTTATATTTTGGTAATTCAAACTACTCATCTTAGCGCATTGCATTCCTAGAGTAGTTTGGCCACATGTTACCCTTTTCCCCCCTTGAAACTGTGTGCTATATTGTCTGTTGATTGCAATTACTGTGAACACCTCCTGCATTCCCAAATTGACTATCGTATAGCAGGTACAGTTTTAAAGTTTTTCAAAGGCTACAAGTTAATAGAGTTCTTTATCCTAAGTTAGCATTGTTCTCCACTCATGAATTAACGGACTATACACTTTGTGTATACAGAAGATTCTTCAAGAATCTCCACAGCCTAAACACTTTGGTATTGAGAGGAAGCCATTACCTCTAGAACCATCAGTACTGTTGCGTGAGGCAAATCGTCGGAGGGCTTCTCTTTCGCTGGAAATATGTTTGAGTTGTCTGATGGTCGTTCAAATGCTATTGATGGGTAATAAATTTAAGGACTGAATCAACTGTATAAATGTCTGGTTTTGCTCAATTCCCTTATTTATTTATGTGGTTGACAGATAAAAGGGAAAGCATACCCATATTTAAAATATCTATTTGATGCTGCATAATTCCTTTGTGTTTTGACTTTGTTGCAATCTTTCCCTAGTGATGGCAAAGTTGGCAAATAACACTCCCATTATTATTATTATATATATTTTTTTTGTCTCATAGTTTATAGTGATCAACTTGTGCTGCTGGGTGGGTTAAGTTGGTAAAGTGAACATGTCTCTCCCCTTTCTTTGTTCTTTTTATTTTCTGAACTAGATTATTTTTTTTATTGTTTTTGGGATGTTGAGAATTTCAGCTCTAATATAATATAAGTGTGATTCATTGACAGCTCAGTGCAAATGTCTCCAGTGCCTAAAGTAAATGCAATGTCCATGTCACGAACTTACTCTTCGCCAGGAAATTTCGATGGCTCAATTGATCGGCCTATGAGACTTGCAGAGATTTATGTTAGTTCTGAGCATGCTTTGCGGAATACAATTTCTGATGTCAACCTGTGGAAATCATTATCTTCTGTGAAAGAATTTGAGGTATTTAGCTTAAAGGACTCATTCTGCTGAAGTTCATATATTAACATTTAGCATGTGGTGCTTATATCACACATAATTGTTTATATTTACGTAGATATTTTAATTTTATTTCTACAGTTATGCAGCAAATGTTCTAGGTCAAAAACAAGAGCTGGTTGAAAAATAGCTGTATAATGTAACACATGCGCTCTGTTCTGACTCTTGTTAAAACTCATTTCGCTTACTGAAACCTTTTTTAAGTTCCTATACAGTCATGACCTTTCTGTGGTCTGTTATTGAATCTTGTTTCATTCTCACTTTTCACATGTTTTGCATTCGTCTATGTGCCAGCAAAAATATATGGATCTATCAAAGGGTGCTGCAAATAATTATCACCGTTCCTGGTGGAAGAGACATGGAGTTGTTCTTGATGGTGAAATTGCTGCTGTCTACCATAAGCATGAAAATTATGATCTTGCTTGTGCTCTTTATGCGGGGGAAGGATGGGAGAACTTACTGGCTGAAATCCTTCCAAATTTAGCAGTGTGTCAAAAGATACTGAATGATCAAGCTGGCTACCTATCTTCTTGTGTGAGATTGCTCTCACTAGATAAAGGATTGTTCTTGACCAAGGAACGGCAGGCATTTCAGTCTGAAGTTATTCGTCTTGCACACAGTGAAATGGAGCGTCCTGTTCCCTTAGATGTATCTTCCTTAATTACTTTTTCAGGCAATCCAGGGCCTCCACTTGAGCTTTGTGATGGGGATCCTGGCACACTATCTGTTACCGTGTGGAGTGGATTTCCAGATGATATAACTCTCGAGTCACTTAACCTTACTCTGACAGCCACTAATAATACTGATGGAGGTTCTAAGGTACTTTTTCCACATAACATCAAATTTGCTTAGTGCTGTATTTATCAGGGTCCATCTTTTACATTTCATGCTGACTCATTCTCAAAAATTTTTCAGCAAATAAAGAGCTTGGACACTACCATACTAAAGCCTGGCAGGAATACAATTACCCTTCCCTTACCTCCACAAAAACCTGGTTTGTACGTGTTGGGGGTTCTCACTGGACAGATTGGTCAATTAAGATTTAGATCTCATAGTTTTTCAAAAGGTGAACCTGCAGAGACTGATGATTTTATGAGTTACGAGAAACCAACAAGGCCTATCTTAAAGGTGGTGCACGTGATGTAGCAGAAAATTTAAGCATCCCGTTTTATTGAATTGGTAATGTCTAGTTTTGACTCAGAGGTGGAATTATCCTCTGTTGGCTATACATATTCAGTTCTCTTACATTTACAGATTTTTAGCTGAGTTGTATACACCTGAGGAAAAACAATTATTTTTTATTTCATATCTTATCTAGGTGTCAAAACCAAGGTCTCTGGTCGATCTCGCTGCTGCTGTTTCATCTGCTTTGCTAATTAATGAACCTCAGTGGATTGGAATAATTGTTAGACCAATTAACTACTCCCTTAAGGGTGCTGTTCTGCACATAGATACAGGTCCTGGTTTGAGGATTGAGAAACATGGAATTGAGATAGAGAAGCTTGCTACTGTGTCACCTAATGCAGCTAACTTAGATAATCCACAGAGTTCGGATAACGATGGTTCTCCAGTCACAGATGAAGTCAAGCAATTGACTCTTACTGATGGTAGGATTGAGTTGGTCGACTGGGCAAGCAATATAACTTCAGTTTTATGGATTCCAGTGCGAGCTATTAGTGATGAGCTACCTAAAGGAACACCTGCAGGTGAATATTAGATAATTTTTTGGCAATTTCAGTTCAAATTGGTTTGTACATGCATAACAAGATATCCTCTATGATTTGAAGGATCATGCTATATGTACAATCTAGTTTGACAATATTGGTTGACGACTCACACTTGGCAACCTTACATTCATCTTTTCAAAAACTGTTTTTTTAAATCTACGGCCCGGATTTTGACAACACCAACTGTCAACCATTGCTGTCAAGTATGATAGCATAATTGATGATTTGAATGTTTAACCATATTGGCTATTACATATTTGCAGGGCCAGTTGTTTCTCAGAGAGAGACAGAGTGTTGTGTATGGCTTGCGGACAATAGCTCTGAAACTTGAGTTTGGAGTTTCTCATAATCAGATATTTGAAAAGTACTAGGTTTCCTTTTTCGTAGATTTTATTTCCCTTCATTATCTGTTATTTTCTTTGTTGAACTGCATCTGAAGCAATTGAGGTGATATCATAGGACTGTAGCAGTGCATTTTACCGATCCTTTCCATGTGAGCACACGTGTTGCTGACAAATTTAATGATGGTACTACGCTTTTGCAGGTATTTACTATCCATCTTATTTGAGGATCATTTTTCAAAGCTATGATGCTCTTTCGAATTCAGTCCAGGCTTTCTGTTATCATTCGTCTCATTAATGATTGTGTAAGAGCTACATGTGGAAGCTCAAATGCTGCCTAGCTAATTTGAACTTGTCAATGAGCAAGTTGCTTTGGGACTGTTTTACGGCTATTGTAGTAAAATGTAATGAATATGAGTTGGGTAATAACCTTGTAATTACTGCTGAAGCCGTGCAATCAACTCACGCATTTTCTTCTATGATGTTAGAATTTATGTGGGACTAGGAGGTAATTAATTAGGAGCATGTTTGTCAAAGCTTTTATTAGATTATAGGATAATAAGTGGGTTAAAGTAGGTAAAAACTGTGGGTCATACGGAAAGTGTGGATAAAAATAGAGTTTGATGAGTTTATAAGCAATTATAAGCTTTGCCAAACATGCATTAGATGATATGAAAGCTCAAAACTGTTGCAAAGTATATCATTGTGGATTTTACCCCTGTTTGAGCCACATTATTTTTCTCATTCTCATTCTTCTACTCATTTTCAACCACACGTTCTTCAATAAAATAATATTTTCTATCACATCAATAACTTTTCCTTCATTTTCAACCACATATTCTCAATCACATCAACAGTAAAAATGTATTCTTACTTCCAAAATGTGTACCAAACAAGCTCTTTGTATGTCTAATTCAGAAACTTTAATGAATTCTGGAATATGTACGTATCTTATCTTAATTTGTTTCATGTTCTGTTTAGGTCGTACTGCAGTCACAGGTGAAAGCTTCATTAACAATCTATGATGCTTGGCTGGATCTTCAAGATGGCTTTGTGCATACTGGAAATGATGATGGAAGTCCAACCTCTGACTTCTTTCCGCTCATTGTTTCCTCAAAATCCAAAGCTGGGATTCTTTTTAGTATATGCCTTGGGAATACATTAGTCAAAGGTATGCTCCATTTTGTGCTCTCTCTCTCTCTGACTTCTTTTTATGTTACCTCATTTGGATCTTCCTCTAAATAGACCCAAGTAGCTGCATGTAAGTTGTGGTATCGACATATAATATCCCAAATAATGAAGAGATATGTCTCAAGCCTATTTATTGTGCCAAAATCTAATTGCCATGTAAACAAAAAGGTCACACAGTAGAACTGTGAGGCATATATGTAGCTGAAAATTTCTTGATAGATGTTAATCTGAAGCATGGAAAAGCTGATTTCAGAGGGAGGTTGAACAGGAAATGAGCTCCTACGTGAACAACCACTGTACATGTTGCATATATGCTGGAGTACCCTCTATAGAACAATGTTAAAAAGCTTATCTAATAATAAATTACTCCAGTCTCCATTATAGGAAGTTCCTAAGGTTCAGAGGAATAAATTAAATCAATTCTTATCTGTCCTACAGTGACAGTTGTTAATACACGTAATAACAGAATCTGAAAAGATATATGTCTTGGTTATGCATGGAATATTCCCTTTTATCATTTTAATTATCTCATTTACAAGGAAAAATTCAGATTCAGTGCTAGTTCTCCACTTCATCTTATGGAGGACTTTATGATTGGCATTTCTTTTTCATCTGAGTCTTAATGTCTTATTTCTGCCAGATGAAACAAAGGAGTTGCATCCAGATAGCATATTAAATATTCGATATGGGATTTGGGGCTGTAGAACTCTTGGGGCTCATAGTCCTGTAGCTGGGGAATCCATTGCACCTGATGATGATTCACAACGTTTGATCTTCAGGAGTGCTCTTGTTTTACAGAAACCTGTTCTCAACCCTTGCCTTGCCGTTGGTTTTCTGCCTCTCCCGTCAAGTGGTCTCCAAGTTGGGCAGCTTATGACCATGAAATGGAGGGTGGAAAGATTAAAAGACTTGGAGGGGAATATGGCTTCTCAAAATCATGTAAGAATTTATATAACTGACTCCACAGCTTCTACAATACAGAGGAGTTTTTCATTTGTAATAAACAATCTCCCACGACCATGTAATGGCTAACCTCTTATAGTTACTTCCAATTCCATATGTTCACTGCTTTTGGGCATTCTACTCATGTCCTCTTCTTCTTCCACCGACAATCTGGCCAGATACTTTGTTGCTAATATACAAAAAAATTGGTCAAAGGTGGATCAAGTTTCTTCAGAATGCACAGCATATTTGCAATATTACTTTGAAAAAACGTACTTACTAGTTTATTGTTTTCCTTTCTTGTGTAACAGGAAAAGGTACTTTATGAAGTCATTGTAAATTCCGAAAACTGGATGATTGCTGGAAGGAAAAGAGGGCACATATCACTCTCCACAAAACCAGGAATGTCACTCTCTGTATTACTTTCCTTTTATGCGTAGCTTAAAAATGTTATTTATAAGTAACTTAAATCACTCAGCAATATTTTCTTAAACTTGTATGACTACTTACACGTTGTTTGGTAAAATAAGTCTTTACTAGTTAGAAAAGCAAATGATTGAAAAGAAAATTTTGGAATTTTGTTGTAATAAAGTAACCAAATATCAATTCTTGATCAAATATTATTGAACTTGAAAATCAAGTAGGAACATTATTAAATTTCACATTGAATATATTAATTCTACATTTTTTTAAATGTTCAATATATGAATAATATTATTTCAAACATTTAACAAGCCAATCAAATACTATTTTCAATCCAAGATTATTGTAACTTATGTTTGAATAAACTAAAGAATAAATAAATTTTTATATTCAGTGTTTTACATATTTCAGCAATTTATTAACTCAAAATTTTATTATTAAATGATAAATTTTTATGTTTTTTAGATTGAAGTTATTTAAACGCTATGATAGATAGGAGTAACCTTTCATGAAGTAGAAATTGAGCAAAGAAATACAAGTGGATAAAATCTAATGATATACTATTAAAAGCCAAGTTTTATCTATTTAATGATTTAAAAGTAATTATAAAATGTGTTATGTTAAGCTTTCTTATTTAAGTAAAATATATTTCAGTACAGATTATATTTGGATTTATTTAATGAAGTGATGAAGTGCTAGGGTTAAGATATAGGTTGTGATATTGTTAAATTAGAAATTGTATTTGAATCATCACTTGTTAAATTTATTGAAGTTATATGTAAGAAAAATAGCTTGCAAGATGTAACAAACACTTGAATTTATTCATTTACTTTCTATACATGAGGTACGATGGATTAGACATTAGTGAATATGAAGCTATTTTTAAATGTCTGTCCATCCAATTTTTGAGGTTAATCAAACTGGCCAATTAAATTTACATTCCTATTGAAAATCAGACTACAAATTTATTGTTCTTGAGCCCAATCCTATCTGGTAGCAGCATTCGGAACATGCTGCGAGCATCTATTTTTCAACGGCTAGTTATTGGTAGCATGGCTAAAATACCATGATGTTTCTAATAGGTTCCCGTGCAGAGATAAAGATTTTATGCTTGCCACTGGTTGCTGGATATGTTTGCCCTCCGCATCTGGGATTGCCGGAGGTTGATGAGGCAAATATAAGTTGCAATCCACCCGGGCCTCATTTGATCTGTGTCCAGCCTCCAGCCCTCAGCTCATCATTTTGCATACCAACCGGACGTTAATTCGGGTTTGTAGCATTCAGTCAATTTAGTAGTCCTTCCATTGTTTCAATCATGCATCTGATTTTCCTCTCCCTGAAGTTTTGTAAAATTTGTATTTTATTTTTCGAATTTGCGAGAATTTCAGAACTCGGCTCCTTAAAGTGTTGAGATGGAAAGCTTGTGTAATTTCTCGGCTCATGTACAGTTGCAATTTGGAATTGTAGAATAGAACCTGAAACTGAGAAATACCTTGTATACAAGAATGAGATGCGAAAGGAAATATTTTTACCTTCTCTGCTTGGCTATGTTCACTGTGAATGATATGTCTGATATAGCGTGAAGCGCAGCAGCTCTTAATGTTTTTCAGTTGGTTCTCTAATTTTGGCCTTAAGGTTGACATATCATGCATACTGTACACTTTCTACTATGGACCTTCTAGACTAGACATTTAACATGCAAGAGTCGTGAATAATGTATATTTGCATTTCTTTTTAAGGCACTTTTTCATCTCTACATTTTTTTTTTATATTTTTTTAATGGGGTTGGCAAAAAATTTAGTGGAAGCACTGTAACGACTTGAGCCTCTTTGCTCAAGCCATTATATACGTGTTATCCATTTTAAGGGAGTCTTTATTCGTTTTATTATTCGCGAATTTCTATCGTGTCCTCCAAAATTCTAACATTAGACCTTTGTTCGTACGAGAGATTTGAATTCTGGTATCAATTGTACAAATTGTTTGTACAAGATGCACATAGACTCTCCGAAAGGGGACAATATATATAAGCTATCTGAGCCTAAGTCGTTACAAGCACATTATTGTGTAGTGGACATGGAGAATTGGTTGGTGCTAGAAGTTAAATGCCATTGACTCAGGGCCAGTTTTTCCTCTCAAGTTATGAATACCAACCAGGAGAATATTGCAAAGCAGGAGCAAAATATCAGGTCAGGTGGTCAGTCTCAATCTAGCCTTGTCAATCCCCCACGTATATTGAATTAAGTGCAACGTTACACTTCACATTCGCCCAACTCTTCCATCCAACTTCTTAATGTTAAATGCAAGCTATAAAAATTCTGGATGGGCAATCCTTGTACCTACCCATAACTTTCTATTAAAGCAATACTCTAAATTTACATAGTGGGTACGACAAGAAAATGTCGCTTGTTGTATAGGTCGTTATATTAGAGGGGAAAATTATTCGATCGTGTTTCCCCTTTGATATAATTGGGTTCTATTTTGTCTTATATCTCGTGTCCCTTTAATGATTGTCTAATAATTGTTGCTCTAAGCTTCCTTTAAGATTGTCTTTCGTGCTTCAACCAATTTAATTGGTTATTTATAAATTGCATTGGACTTGAGTTAAGTTGAATGTAATTTGTTGCTTCGATTATTTCTTAACAATTTTAAAATCAATTTTTAAGTAGAATTTGATTCATAAAGTTCAAAACAAATTTTAATTGATCCAAATTTGACAAATTTAAAATTTATCATCCATTTATCATTTCTGAATTTAATGTTGTTAGATTCAGATATCCATAGAGAGATTTAGGATGGTGACTAGAAAACGACCTTCCTTGTCCAAACTGAGAATCAATTCGAATTTGATCCGATTATAGGGTAAAAATCGAAAGTCTAAGAACTGGGAAAATAAGTTTTATTTAATTTTTTAATATTAGTTCGATCTTCTCGATCTTTTCATTCCACTGTCTACATTCAAGTCGTCTTTTAAAACATTATTGATATTTACAATGGTATATATTTCACTCTCATAGAAAGGATATCTGGTTCAACTTTGTATCCCCAGACCTTTTTAGTTTAGTTTTTCTTCTACAACTCGGAAAGACCAAAATAAAAGCACAATATAAAATTATAATCATATGACTTTTTCATATGATTTTATTGTTTTTTTCAACAGAGAATGTTGAATCTCCAATCCAATCTGACTTCATTGGACCCCACAAAATGATGACGTGGCTTCCTAAATGATACGATGTGGCTGCTGACCATAAACGCCGTCACGTTCTCCGACACCCGAATCTCCTCCATCTTCCATTCGTGTAGTCTCTGCACATACTCTGGCACGTGCACTATGTCCCAAATCACTGCTACGCCGCCGGGTTTCAACACACGTGCCACCTCAGCCAACACGCGCATCCGCTCCGCTGCGGCAGCGGCGGATTTGGGTCCGAACTCTTTTCCTACTGTATGCACGAACGCGGCTGACACCACCACGTCAAAGTAGTTGTCACTGAAGGGAAGAGTTCTTGGGTCACCTGGCCGGCACGTGACGTACTCCTGGACACCCTCGAGGGTGGCGGTTCGGAGTGTGGTGGTCGGGTTGGGAAATTGATTCCTTCTATTCTGGGTCGGATTGAGCCCAACAACCCGGCCGGAAGAACCAGATTTCTTGAGCTGTAAAGCGACGGCGTTGAGGAGGATGCCGCGTCCGCAGCCGAGGTCGAGTGCGTGCTTGACGGAGGACCAGTCAGGGATGGAGGAAACTATACGCTGGGACATTTCCCAGTGGAGGGAGACGGCTGAGTAAAAGAAATTGTCGGCGGCGAAGAAGAGACAGACGGCGGAGAGAGCAGTGACTGATCCACTAAACCCCGCCGCAAAGCGAGCCAACCCTGGGCCAGGGAGAAAGTGGTGGAAAAGATAGCAAATGGGTTCAAAGTAAAGAAGGAAGATCACCGAAAGAATCGAAAAGCCTATAGCATTAATAAGGAGAAAAAATGGCGTTTGCCAATCATCTACTCCATAGATCGCATAGATCTGCATCCAGTCTCTGCCTGTTTTTCCCATATTCTTGAAATTTGATTTTAAAAAAAATTAAAAATTAGATCTTTAAACTTACCAGAAAGAAAGAAAGAAAGAACAGTTAATATCAAAATCTGGGATTCATTTGGTGATCCCAACAAGGAAGGAAGGGCTTCCCTGAATCTGAAGAAGTGTGGATTTAAAATTTGAACTTTTTCTGCTGATTGAGTGAAGTACAGAACAGAAGATAACAGACAGAAGGTTTTGGTTGGCGTTTTGTGATTCTTTCTCCAGTGTAATGTAATCTGTGTGTATTTAAGGTGTACTACAACCTACAAAATTAGATTAAAATTTAAATAAAATTAAGAGTCCTATTAGGAAAACACAATAGATGACATAAATGATGTTCAAACATACACACATGAGAGGTGAGCATTTTTTTTATTCAGATCGGACCCACGTGCAAATGTGAGGATGGTGTCAACCCTTGTCTCAAACTTTTGAGCACTTCAACAAAATCCTAAAATTAATAATTAATTTTAATTACACGTTTTATGGACTACACAATTTATCAATAACAAATTTCATCTACTTCTATTAAAATTTACTAAAAATATGATTTTCACTTAAATCAAACATGAGCGGACGCTTTGAGCGGATATGATCAAGATCAACAGGTAATTTGTATGCTTCTAATCTTTGAAAAATATGCATTTTTGAGGAGAATTCTGATCTCATTTCAATGACACATTTTTAATAAAATAATATTATACTCAAATTCAAAGGTTTTCCTTCTTTTTTAATATATATTGTTTTCATCAATACACTATTCAATTTTATTTATTTATTATTATTTTATTTTATTTTATTTTTGACAAAAATGGGGCTCAAACAATGAAAAAGTCAATCCTGTTGTCTAATTGAATTGGTTTAAAATTTGTTTGATTCATTGGAAGTGTTAGGCCTGCATGCTACAATCTTTCATTTTATATTACCCAATATTATTATTATTATTCGACAAATTAGCCATGAGGATTAAAATTAGACTATTAGTACATTTTTATGAAAAATGATGAAATACATAATTAAAAAATTGTCGGTCCCATAAAATATATGATTAAAATTAATTGTTAATTTCGATTTAAATTAAAATTTGAATTTTAAATTATACCAAACATGGACGTAGCACTAAGAACACGGATGGACAAAATAAAAATTTAAAAAAAGGGAAAAGAAGTGTGGGTCTCATTTTTCATTCGTGGGTGCCAGAGATGTAAAACGCGGGAATGGCGTAAAGTAGCCAAGAGTCGAATCCCACCAACCATTTGCATAATCAATCTATTTAACTATTTTTCCTTACCATAATAATATTTTTTTTATATAAAAAAAAAAAAAAATTTAGCCGACAAAATTTTAAAATTATTTATAAACTATCTATAGATTAAACCATTTATAAACTACTATTTTTGCTTCTGATTCTTGTATAAAAACTTCCTGAAGTCTAATTACGTAAATTACTTTTAAAAAATTATTCAAACATGTTCACAAGTAACTTTTTAATCTCAAAACCAGCTTTTATCTTTTGTCGAGAATTAATCTATTTGTACCTAAATTTTTGCATAATTTTTGACTGAATTAACAAGTGACGACCCATATTGAGGAATGCCTGGGGGGGCTCAGACGCCCTCCCCACTAGGGACCGCCACTTATCAATTCGATAAAATATTATGTAAACAGTTCGGTACACGTAGCATAACCGTTTTGTCAAATGGGCTCTTATTGACTTGAGGATTTTCTCTGTCATAAGTCTTAAGTTGATGATTCAATCTAGATAATTAATAGCAAGACTATTAACAACCATAAAGGGTCTTTGCATTAATGAACAATAGAAAATAATGCTTAAAAATTGACCTAGTAAGTAACGTGCCATGGACACTAGCAGGCCATGCCACGCCACACATAGTACTATACTTTATTATAAAGTAAAGTTGATTTGTAATTATTTTTGAATAATATGTGCAATAAACAAAGCTTGTGATCTAATCTATTACTCCTAGTTCATAGAACTCCTAGATCCTCCATGTTTGGTTAAGTTTCAAAAATTACTTACGAGTAACAAAGTAACAATTATTCATTCAAGAACATAGAAAGACAGCTCTTATCAGTTATTAGAAATGTAACGGAGTCAAAGTTGAGCCAAGTCGACAAGACCCGACTTCGAGGGTGGGCCGCGCCAGACCGTCCCTCAATGCGACATACCCAACAAATTTTCATGGGAAGTTCCCCAACTGGGGAGTTTTTCACGGAATTCTTACAGGTGCTACCTATGCCAAGAGTCTCCTATATGAATTCTGTGAAACTTTCTTGGTAGGTATAGCACTACTCAATCTTGATACCTCTCCCTTACCAATATTTTCATCAATGTAAATCAAAGAATTTATCTACTTGTACGGAAGCAGTGCTACTAGAATTTCACTAGATGCTATCACATACTCCCTCCGTCCTAATTATATAGATTGAGTTTTCTTTTTCTCGTCCCAAATATATAGGCTTATTTACTAATGTAGAATATTTTGTTGTGTTCATTTACCAATATACCCTTATTAAATTTTCACCACTTAATATGTCAACTTCTTGAAATCATCCAAATACACACATTTCCTACTTCTTAGAAACATGGAAAAACTCTCATTTCTTCTTCTTCTTCAAATTTTTTATTAATTCCAAAAATAATTTAGTTTTACATACTGAAAATTAAATAGGGGTAAATTAGGAAAGATTTTGGCAAAAATTAATTTTCTAACGACATTAAAGAAGCTTTCTTAATCTGTGTGAAAAACGAAATAAGTCTATATAATTGGATCGGAGGGAGTAATATCTTTATGTACGCATAACTGGAATGTAAATCAAAACAGGGAGAACTTGGAAATTCCAATGCAAATCTAGGCTCTAAAACCACACTTTTCCCTTACATCAAGGCAGTTCAAGGGCAATGGAAACTTGATGAGAATTACTTGGGATTCTGCAAATCCAGCTATTGTGATAATTTCAGGGAAGACACATCCTGGAACATCACTCAAAGTCCAATGACTGCATTAAATTGTGTAGATCACAAATGCTTGAATATCCCTGTTTGGTTTTGCTAAAAAAATTGATAAAAATATAAGTCAAAATCGACAATTAATTTAACCACATTTATGGTATTCACATATTTCATCAACTTTTTATCAAAATCCACTAAAAATATGATTTTTAGCAAAACCAAACAAGGGCTAAACCAGTCATCAAAACATGTGCTTAGATCCTACAAACTACCTGGNGCATAACTGGAATGTAAATCAAAACAGGGAGAACTTGGAAATTCCAATGCAAATCTAGGCTCTAAAACCACACTTTTCCCTTACATCAAGGCAGTTCAAGGGCAATGGAAACTTGATGAGAATTACTTGGGATTCTGCAAATCCAGCTATTGTGATAATTTCAGGGAAGACACATCCTGGAACATCACTCAAAGTCCAATGACTGCATTAAATTGTGTAGATCACAAATGCTTGAATATCCCTGTTTGGTTTTGCTAAAAAAATTGATAAAAATATAAGTCAAAATCGACAATTAATTTAACCACATTTATGGTATTCACATATTTCATCAACTTTTTATCAAAATCCACTAAAAATATGGTTTTTAGCAAAACCAAACAAGGGCTAAACCAGTCATCAAAACATGTGCTTAGATCCTACAAACTACCTGGGCCAAATCCATAGGTAGAGACCAATTCATTGACTCTCGATTAACTGAAAACTCATCATTTAGTGAAGGTTTCTATTGGGGACTTGTTTACAAATAAAAATAAAATTAGTCAGTATCTGGGTTATATACTAGATTATGTTAACATGCGTAAAGACAATCAATACTGCAGACAGGCCAGTTGTAATATATTTTTCTCTTTTTTTTTTTTCGGTCATTATATCGGAAAAGAAGTTGGTTAACAACATTACCTGATAAGCTGAACAACTTAACAATGTAGAACAAAAGGCTGCCAGATTCCAACTGGATTCCGAATTCAGAGTGAGCAAAGTGGCACTTGCAATGTATACTCAAGGACAGCACCATTGTTGAGCAACACTAGATAGCAACTACTAACCGCAAGCACATATATCTTGTTGAGAAAACGATGCCAAGAATTTTTTTTATTTGAAGTAAAAATTCAAAGAGGGGGTCAGAACATTGTCGTCTCAATTGTAAGGATATCAGACAAAACTATGTAGAATTTTACAAAGATTGCATCCCATTACATAACGTAACATCCTTACCTAGATCACGAGGTTGAAATAAGCATTTAGACGGATGGGTGCGGTGTAGAAAGTTTAAATAGGCATAATCCAAAGACTACCTCCGAGTACTAGAAAATAAAGGAACTACTTGTTAGCGGAAGAAGCCTTGGTAATGACACTTATTTTAGGTCTTAGGATTAGTAAGCCAACTCCATCAAGAACTTCCTTGCCTGAAATAATTGAAAGAATTATTAGCAGAAATAAAATCAATGATATGAAGGATGATTTGCAATGCATGTTTTTTTTCCTTTTCTTGATCAACTTTCAATGAAGTTTCTATCAAATTGACTGTCAATCTAGGGTGACCTCCACCTATACTTGTATGTTTTGGCATCAAGAAACATATTACTTATATTCCTTTTCAGGGAATCTATTAGACTAACGAATTTGATTAATTCAACTAGGCCTATGGAACAAGAAGAAAATATTTCAGACCAAAAGAATTGCTGGATGGAAACCTAAATTTGACTAAGTAAACCAGTTAGTTCAGACAAAAGTGTAGCTAATGGTGGGATTTTGGAAGGAAAAAGGTAGAACAGGCCTAACCTAGAAGCAAGTACGAAAATAGTGTCCCATTAACTGCATTAGTCCACCTGAAGGATGGGAAGGCTTATAAATTTGATGATTCCCAGCTAGCGTAAACAGCTCCAATTATTTTCTCATGCAACTTGAACCCAGAACAAGCAACTATTCCCCTATCAAGACCTTCTAGATATATTCCTCTTGAAAAATCCAATGGTGTCCCTCCTGCATCAGTAACCACACCACCAGCTTCTTGCACAAGGAGAACACCCGCTGCGTGATCCCATATCTTCTCCTTGTATCCAGATCTAGCAAATTTCATGTAAATCTCAGCTTCCCCTCTAGCAATGGCTGCATATTTGACCATGCTATAAACTCGCAACGGCTGCTTTCTGCATTTAAGAGTTAAAAATGGTTCAGGTATCACTTTTGAAGACATGTAAGGAATTTTATGCAATAATGAAGTCACTCAACATGCAGGAGTAGCTAGCAAGGATAAAAGAGGGTAGATGCCATCTCATATTCTCCACAACTGAGAAAAGAACAAATGAAAGAATAAGCAAGAATAAAAGAGAATAGCAATCTAACTCAGATTTCGCATGAAACTCGAATGAAAATATTGAAATCGTAGACGATTAGTCTAAGATTATACTCTTTCATTGTCAACCATTTGGTGGCCTTGTAGCCCATGGAAGTAATCTGAGTCCAAATGCAGGGAATTGAACTATAATTTCTAATAGCATGAAATATTGCATCACGGACCTTAGGCCTACAGTATGAGCAACACCAGCCGCAAAGGAATGGTTTGAATTGGATTTTTCCACTGGCTCACAGAATGTTGCTAATGCAGGATCATCAATGGAAGAAACGTGTATAGTTCTTGCAGAATTTTGCCACTCGAGCCTCTTGTCGCCATGAATTAAGGGTTGCATCCAAGCTTTACCACTGCCTTTCTTTGTGTACATCACACAACCTTCTTCCCGTGATGACATTTCTGACATAACAGGACATTGTTGACTATATTTGATCAGGCTATCATCCTTCACTGGGTAATTAGGGCACCCAAGTACTCCAATTGCAATTTCGCCATCATCAATCATAGCAAGTGCAATGGCATACTGATCTCCGCGCACAAAGCCCAGTGTTCCATCAACAGGGTCAAGGACCCAATGCCGTCCCACAGGGCCCCCAGGTGAGTTGCATCGGTTAATTGCTTCAAGAACTTGTGAAGCACCAAGTGCTTCATTTGGACCCTTAAGTCCAAATTTACACGCCTCAGCCAAGCACTCATTCACCGCACTGACCACCATTCCCAGTTGAGCTGATGATTCAGGCTTGGAAAGAGTTTGAACATCTTCTTCGGCAACAATGGAGATATTTTGTCCACCAAAAGCTTCTGAGAGCATCCAACTTACTGTTGCTTGCACACTCCAGTCTATTCATGCAGAAGCATTCAAAAATAACCAAATCAGGCATGCATATCCTGCATTTATGCAAGTACAATAGTTCCTAGTTTTACTTTGGAACAATGTTTTTTACACACTGGCACCACAAACATTTAAAAAATTTGGAAATGTGCACTTTGCATCTCTGTCTTTAGAAGCTTTATCAGATAACAATAAATCGTACTCTTCTTTTCTAATGTTAATAAATATCAATTCCTGTGTATATCTGCATGCTAAGAAATCAGTCAACTTTCTCCATAGATATCCATCTGACATCATATTTTTAAGTATGAGGCAAAAAAAAAAATAGTAAAAGAACCACCGTGGAGTAACAAGAAAGTAGTGGAGTAAAAAAATCATGTAGCCGACCTCAAAATTATTAAGTCTAAGTTCGCTTTTGGCCTTATTTTACGAACAAGTAGTTTTGACTGAATTAGAATATAGGAATTCGTCTGAAAACAAGTCCTTCATATCATGATAAATTTAGACTAATAAGAAGGTATCTAAATGGAGATTCAAGAATCAACATATAAATCCTGTTACAAGTATTGAAGATTAAATGAAATACTGAGAGAATAGACATATAAATAGCATGTCTATGGAAAACTATGTCAGGTTCCACAATTTACCACCCAGTGTAAGTACAAGACACGTCTTAAATACCCGTGCCTGCATTTACCATTCATCTTAAGCAACTGATCTAAGAACAAAATATCACCATAACACCTATTTAGTACTTCATAAGTATCTCCCACCCTTACATGGTTGAATCATTACATGCTACACGCATCTGTCCTGGTGTAAGTTAAACTTGATTCTCAAGATCCAACTCAACTTTGACTCTAGTAGCAAGAATTAGATTAAGTAGTACATAGATATTCTCAATTTACTGATCCTTGTTCTTCCTGATATAAGTAGTATTATATGTGGGCATTCCAAAATTCATTCGTAGCCCTCCTCATCTCTCTTGTAATTATAGGG
>CAIGRL010053758.1:0-16846 GCA_903798325.1 Fraxinus xanthoxyloides
ATTATACACCATATGAACTGTATTATTCTTTATCGTGATAATAGGTGGCCAATTTCTCTAGTGCTGAAGATGATGGGACTTTTTGGAGCCGCATGATAAAGCCAGATGCTATCTCCCAAGCTGAGGTATTCAATTTTTACTTGGATGGATGCTAGATATTTCTCGTAATCATTTCAGAGTGATAAGGTCCTCTCATGGAATTCTTTTATCTTGTAGGAAGCTTTAGCTCCCCGAGCTGCTCGAAATATTAAAAGTTATGCAGAGGTTAACCCACCTGAGAAGATCAATAAAAGGAAAAAAAAGGGAGCTGATTATCAGGAAAGATCGTCAAAGAGACGGAAGGCAGATTCTGGATATTCTCCTCCTGTGACTGAGGGTACTACTGCTCAAGTAAGGGGATGGTCCTATGGGAGCTTACCAAAGAGAGACGCAACACGGTTTTTCCGTGCGGTAAAGTCGCTGACCATAGCTATGCAATTTTGCTGTGTTTTAAAATCTTACAACTCTTTAAGCTCATAGCACAGATGATTTATTGACTCTTTGTGATGGTATTATTGTACAGAAGATGCCGTTTCATGCTAAATATTGCCAAAAAGAAACGAGTTTTGTGATATATACTGTACTGAGAGACCTGCGATATCTCATTCTTAATTTTTGTATCTACTTGCATTGCACTTCCACATTCTTTTCCTGCTCATTTCCCTTTGGTTATCCTTCACCTACTCGACCTATTTGTCAGCATATTATCGAACAACTGTGAGGACAGCATGCTTCGTTCTTTCTTTGTTCCTCTTTCTAAGTTGTTTTCTTCTGATTATTTGTCAAGATACATAATAATTATAGAGGTGATTGGTTGTTTTCAGCCATAGGGTTTATACTTGTACACTTCAATTGGACAGTAAGTACTCTGGTGTCACTGAAATTCACTTGTCAAAAACTTAGGCATTCTTCTATGTAATGTAAGCTGTCCAAAATGGGGATTAAAGGCTAGTAACTTGTTAGGGAGTAAATAGACTATATTAGATGCTTTTCTGATTTAGATGAAATGTCTCATTCCCCTGCCTGTCCGAGTGTTAGTGATGTATGATGCGACGAACCAAGAACCAAAGTATAGAAGAATGGGAAAGGAGAAAGAAGAAGAATAGAAGAGAAGCTGAAATTAGAGGGAGAAAATATGTTCAGTATTCAAGTTCAATTATTTCAATGCATAGATTCTCTTTATGTAGAGTTTAAACACCTATTTTAAGTAAGAAACTAAGGAAATAAACCGTAATTTTGTCAAACTAGAAAACTATAGTAAATTGAAATAATCTTAAATTAAACTATCACTATTCCTAATCTACTAAGAGTATCTTTTATTCTTATCTTCATTCCCATTGTTTAGGTTTTTGACATTAGTACTTTATTGCATATAGAAGATTGGAGTCGCATAACTAGGAAGCATAGACAGTCTTGATGAGTGTTTAACCTGTCCGAAATTTGTAATTTATCTTTTAGAAAAAGAATTCAGAAAGATTAAGAACAATCTTAAAGAATCTCCAAGAGACTCTAAATTCAAGATGCTCTCTATTTTAGAAAATCAATGTTTAAAAATAAGTTCCAAGAGACTCTCTAATTTAACTTTTTAAAATATAGAGGGGGAATTTTGGAGAGCCAAACCTACTCGGATTGTAGTTAATAAGCTACAAAGTTCAATACTCTTCTTTAAGTTATTCAAGTAATATCTGAATTGTTTGGCCGTTGACATAAAAAATTATGTAAAATAAAAAATGAGGAGAAATAAATGTTTCTTGAAATAAGCAAAATAAAGAGCCAAAATAGAGAGTAATGTTGGCATGTATATTATACATTATGAATTTAAAGATTTTTTTTTTTGAAAGGTACATTATGAATTTAAAGATACTCTATTATGCATCAGATAATCTTTATAAATAGGCAGTCTCTTGAAGCTGCAATTAGATTCTTGGGCCATGCTTGACAAGCTCTTCTCACATCTTTGACATGTGCAAGGCCTGATCTCTCAACCATCATATTAAATAAAAGAATAATTTGATTACTTTCAAAGGAACTTTTTTTTTTTACCTTAAAAGTAAGAGAAAAGTAAGTTATCCAACATGCTTGGGCTCAAAAAGTTACTTAAAAGCAACTTACCTTTTTCTTAGGCTTGTCCGAATATGCTTATATTTGAACTTCTGGACTCAATAAATGTAAATGTGAAGTTACGTAAGAATTGGTTTGTCTAAGCATAACTTATTGGTCATGTATAGTTTTAGTATGCATTGACCGACAACCTTTGGTTTAAAATAATTTTGGATCACTATCTTGTTGTACATGTACGTAATATTTCCGGTCAATTTTCTAATATTAATTAATGTTTATTATATTACTTTCAGGTTTTGTCCCAGTAGAGAAAATCTCATTGCATCCTCTTAAGATAGAATAAGATCCTGAATAACTAAAAAAAGAATACATTATTATCGCAACGGAGTAAAGGAAAAAATGTCACCTTTAATTTGAATTATCCATTCCTATCCCCATCATTTTGTGTTGACCAAAATGAAACTCTCATTGCTGCCTGTTTTCTTGTACTTCCTGTAGGATTTGAGTCCCGATGTGGACAAAGTCACTAGTAACTTCAGCTTCTAAAGTACATCCTTGAATAAATTCTGAGGCAAACATTCCACACTATTTATGTACATGACAAGTTCCAATGAATTAGAACATCATTTGATTGTGCAGTGTTGATTTATTTATCTACTAAAATCAGGGACTAATCTTGATCAATCATTTCTTTCTGAACCAAACCAAATTTATGTTTAGGTGTGCTCATGAGTCTTATATGGTTGATAGAATTGTTTAATATCTTAGATAGTAAAAAGATGCCACATATATAAAAAAAAAGGAGAGTAAAAAGATGCCATGTGAATGGAGGATAAGTGTTTTGATTGCCTATTATAAGAATAAAGGAGATATTCAAAACAATTATAGAATCATTAAACTCACGACGCTTACTGTGAAATTACTGGGAGATGACGAATGAAGATAAATTAAGGTGTAATTTAAAGGTTCTAGAAAATCAGTTTTGTTTCATGCTTGGAACACCAACTACAGAAGCCATTTACTTTCTTATGGGATGAAGGAAGAAAATGGATTTCTATTAAATAGATTGATGTTAGCAGTTAGACAAACGTTAGAATTTTGGAGTACTTAGAAATCTAAAGGTTTTAGGTTGTACAGCTAAGATTGAGCACGAGCAGTGTGCTCATTTGTTAGTAGTATTAGCAACAAGGATAATAATGGAGTTGCTATAGATAGATCATTTTGTTCTTAAAAGAGGTGGTTTCAAGTATGTAGGTTTTATTATTAACAAATTTAAGAGGATGCAATGTATAATGTTAAGACTGGATTGGATGATTAGACCTACTATGGTTTATGGTTCCGAGTATTGAGCTGACAAAAGTCAGGGTGTCTAAAAGATGAATGTAGGGGGAATATAGATGCAAAGATGAAATGAATTTTCTGGACAACTTTTAACATGAAATGAAACATAACGAGGGACTAGTTTGTTTGGATCTCAAATTTGGTTGCTACTGGACCTGCAATAAATTTTCAGCTAAGTAATAGATCTTGTACGAATAAAATACAGTTTTGCTCTCTAATGCAATATCTTTGCCTTCATATTTGTTCATCCTGTGAATAGTGGTTTGAAATGTATGTTCTATTGATTACTACTGTATGATTCTGTATGTGCTAAAGCTGGAAGCATCTGCTCATATCAAATACCACTAATTATTTTTAATGAATTTCACTCTCTGGGAATTACCCCTTTTGTATGTAATTTTTTTTTGTTTGCGTGCTTGCATAAACTCTTTGCTCTGCAAGATTTATTGTCCATTAGGCAGAAATTATATCCTCCTTCAAGTTAGCTCAATAGCCTTTTGAAATATATATAATTGAACCTCGACCTTACTGGTCACCCTCAAATTAGGTTAAGAAGTTCGGGATTGATAGCAAAATCCACTTAATAGCAGCAGAAGTTGGAGGAATAGTTGAAGCATCTCCAACTGAGGCACAAATTGAGCTTTATGATGCCTTGGTTGATGGTTGCAGAGAAAGTGCTAAAGGAGAGATTCTGGACCCAAAGGTTGTCTCTGTCATTTGTATCCTAGCTTATAGGTTTAGAAGCTACTGAACTATGGAAAGCTGAAATTGGTTATTTTGTTTAGGGGCCTCTTCTGGATTTCTTTGGTGTTCCTATAAAGGCTGATGAAGTCTTGAGCCGCGTTGAAGAACTGCAACTCCTAGCCAAGCGCATTAGCCGCTATGAAGATCCCATTTCTCAATTCAGAGCACTTGCTTATCTTAAACCTGCCACATGGTCTAAAGGTTGTGGCTGGAATCAGAGTAAGTGAACTTGTTGTTTTTGATGTCTGTTCAAGGTGTTTTCTCGCTGTTGCTTCTATTTATTTATTTATTTATGCTTTTTTTTTTCCTGGTGGGTGGGGAAATTTAGTCTGCTTTATCACAGTAGGGGTGGTTGCATTAACTTTTTCTATTGGTATCACTAGAGGACGATGCAAGGCTGCTGCTTGGAATTCACCATCATGGATTTGGCAATTGGGAAAAGATAAGGCTAGACGAAACTCTTGGTCTTACTAAGAAAATTGCTCCAGTAGAACTTCAACATCATGAAACTTTCTTACCTCGAGCTCCCCAGCTGAAAGAAAGGGCTTCTCAACTTCTGGAAATGGTAGGTTCAACTCATTCTTAATAGGTTTATACATCCCATCCCTGCCATATGATACATGAACCTTTTATTCTTGCGTTCTACGAGTTGAACTGTTCTTTTAGTTGAATTGAGAGTTTATCACAACAGGGAGCTTTTTGTGATAATGTATGTGCTTGTGGTTTTTTCAAGCAGCTTATGTGCTGCTTTGTTCTTAATTTGTGGGATAATCAAGTTTGAGTCTCTTTCATGCCATTTAGTTAGTTAACATACTGGTGTGGTCATTATTATTGATTTTGGATTTGGTCATGCCATTCCATTGTATGGTCAATGGCTTTAAAAACCAGCATTCTCGAACGCTTACACGTGCTTGTTTAGGTTATTTCATTGTGCCTAATTCGTGAAGTTCTATTTTGAAATCTGTTGTCCGCTGCTGTGCTTTGCCTTATTTTTTGTTGATTTAGTGTGGTACCTGTTGAGGTTTATCCAGAATGTTGTGCATATTTTCACCTAATTTACTTTTAAGGCAGTTTGTTAATTGCTTGTTTTTGCCTGTAATTATTTTTGAGAACTTGAGTTATGTTGGCCACAATGTAATTCACGGCCTTTATACTTTGTTCTCAGGAAGTTGTTGCTGTTGGTGGGAAGAGTTCTAATGTTAAAGTTGGCCGTAAGAATGCAAAGAAACAGAAGGAAAATCTTCTAAATGTCCCATTATCGAGTGGAAAGGGCAAAAATCGGAAACCTGGTTCTCCTAATCTAAATGGAAAAATAAATAAATCAAGAGCCCCAAGATCCCTGAAGGTGGAACCGTTGGTTAAAGAGGAAGGTGAAATGTCTGATAATGAAGAAGTCTATGAGCAATTCAAGGAAGTGAAATGGATGGAGTGGTGCCAAGATGTCATGTTAGATGAGGAAAAGACGTTGAAACGCCTTCAAAAATTGCAGTCTACCAGCGCAGATCTGCCAAAGGAGAAGGTTTGCTTAATCATCAGCTCTGCTGTCACCTCTATTGCATCATTTTTCTTAATATATTCTTGAATTATTGCTCCTAAATTGGCTCTTTCAGGTGCTCTCCAAAATTCGTAACTATTTGCAGCTTCTTGGTCGAAGGATTGACCAAATTGTTTCAGAATATGAGCATGGACCATATAGGCAAGAAAGTATGTATTTTCATTTGTGTTGCCTTTTCTTTCTTACCTTCTCCCCCCTCCCCCTATCTTCTCTCTCTGGATGGCTGTACTCCATGCATGGAAGAGAGTATAAAGATCACAAGTCTGTTAGCTTTTATTAGCGTGTTCGTATACCGGCTTTCAAGACATTGTTTAATGAAGTAATTGTTTCACAGGGATGACTACACGATTATGGAATTATGTATCAACCTTTTCAAATTTATCTGGTGGGAGACTTCAACAAATTTATTCCAAACTTAAACAGGCGCAACAGGTGGCAACAGGTGTGGGACCTTCCAACATCAATAGTTCTGCTCCTGGCCATCAAACAGCTGCATTTATGCACAGGGATATTGACGTGGATAAATTTGAAGCTTGGAAACGAAGGAAACGAGCTGGAGCAGGAGCTGAAGTCGATGCCTCTCTTGTTCAGTATCCACATCAAAGACCTTCAAGTAATGGCGCAAGAATTCCTGACCCAAATTCGTCTGGGATTCTTGGACCACCACCGTCGGATAGTAGACATGCTGGTAATGGGAGGTCTTACAGGATGCAACAGGCTGGCTTTACTTCAAGACAAGGTTTTCCATCTGGTGTCAAGTAATTATTTGTGAGTGTTTGTGACGGTCCACGACTAGCTGATTCTAGAAGGAAGCCAGTTCGTACTTATTCAGTGTTCTCTGAACTTTTTCGCCTGTGAAAATTTTCGTAAAATCCTTTTCCGGAGTTTAGATAACATGATGCCACGTGGATACAGACTGCATTCAATTTAATGGGTCGATGAAGAGAAATTTTGAAGGCCCCTTGATGCCAGGAGGTGACATGAAGAGCACTGTATGTGGAAATGTTCTGCAAAACAATTCTTTTTACCTTTCTTATTTTCATCACTTAAAATCTTTACAAGTATATAGTTAATCGTCAAAAAGAATGCTTACGCCCTGCAAGAAGACATTTTGTACGGATACTGCATTCGTAAAGTGTACATGGTACAATTTTGCTTATTGAATACCTAATCTTATCAATTCAATCGACCTTGCTGCTTGTTTTTACTTGGGGTCCTTTGTGACACTAGTAAACGTAAATGATGTGTCCTCGCAGAATTCAATTTTGTTCATGTTGACATTGTATTACTCGGTCTACCCGCTGAGTAAGGGATTGTTTTGAAATGATTAGAGCTAATTTGTTGCCCTTGTCGTGCAGGAAGATTATACGAAGCCTACAAGGTTGCAAGGTTAATGGACTAGATTTTATTTGGTATTATTATCCCGATCCTTATTTAGGCAAATAATGTACCCTCTTAATCGTCCAAGTTTCTCGTGTTTCTCCTTTTGTATTTGTATTCTGGTTTGATGATTGGGCAGTCGAAACTCCAGGATCTGATCAAACCTCGCCCTTGGTTACTGCTGGATTGGAGCTGCTCCTCGATGAAGCTGTGGGAGAGCACTACTGTGCTAGTTTCTCATGTAATGTTTTAACTATTGCTCTCTACTGTGCAAGCAAGGGAGCGCTTACATATTTAAGAAATGGATACTTTTCTCTGAATTTTTGTGGTCAAATGATGGGTTTTTGAATCGATAATTTGTTTATATTTTTGTTGGTAAAATATAGCCAAAATTATTGCCGCAAAAAGGATTAATGTTGATAAAATGAAGTCGGATTATATTTCAATCGGAGATAGAAAAATGACACATGCACTATTAACTTCATGCATAATGATATTAGAAACAACAAATTAGTCTTATTTCGATAAATTTGAATTCAGCTACATGAATTATTTTTGTGGGTACTTTTGGTTTATTGTTAGTTTTATTGGGAGAGAATAAAAATTTGGTTCGGTCATTACTAGAAAATAGGTTTCTATCGTTCATGGTTCGAGATATTTTATATTGTTCGATAATTTTAATTTTTCGTTTTACATTTTTAAATTTATTGAAATACTTGGAGGCAACCCTCGACATATTGAATCCCATCATCGCTTGAAAGTTCTAGCAAAGAAATGGCTGTATTTGTAAAGATACAAACAAAATTTGATGAAAGAGTAAAATACTATTTGTGTGGCTTTGATTCAAATGGATGATGGTGTGGTTGAAAACCCTTTATCGCTTTATCTTGTATATATTGTTTCTCAACCTCATTTTGTTAAAAAAAATTCTATGGTTATGTATCTTAGCATGAGATATTTCCACTAAAATTTCATGTACAAGTCCTCCTATTTTCTTATATTTGCAAACATGTATGATCTTGAAAAAACCATTTCAATCCTCAACTTCCTACCATTTGGTGGATGCTAGAAAGAAGCCAGCTCAATTAAACATTGATTTGGTGAATAATGCTAATCTTTGGTAATTAAGAAGCCACATTAAGCGTGTAAATTGTCAATTCTTAGATTCGAATAATGTTGTAATCTTCAGTTATAATCATGGTTTGCCATCCAAAATAAATGTGTAAAGATATTTCGTTGTTAATCCCGAACAATTTAGGTCATATTTAATCAACGAACTTTTGATCGTAATTATGAGATTCAGGACCCACAAGACATTAAGCAAATGTAGAATCTTGATCTTGAGCTTGAGCAACTTAGGCTTTCTTTATCAACTAATTAGCATATGGTCATAATCATGGTCCACCGGCGTTCTTTGATAAAATTATTATAATTAGTAACTTTTAATCTTTGTAACTTTCATTTAAAAAAAATTTGTAACAATGTATTCATTCTTGGAATTCTTTTATGTTTCAAGAATATATTTTGCAGGCATCACACACAACCAAAAATCACATACAAATATATTAACATGTATTAAAATTGAAATTCTTCATGGGAACCTAATGGCATATTATGACAAAAGTATTGTAGGTCAAAAATAAATAAGAATACAAATAAGTGGCATCAATGCAAAAATCAAAGTTTATACAATTTTGATTTTTCTTTCCTTATGAGCCGCAGGATTCAAGTATATGCACTCTTATCTGCCACGTAAGAGATTGATATGGGACCCACATTGAGCCTTGATTGGTCTCCCGCTTATAAAAATTTATACATTTCCCGTTGGCCTTTTCATCTTTCCCATTTTCCATTTCTTACAAGAAAAACCTGGGAAAGTTGCAGTTCCAATATATATATTCCACAAAAGGTGAAATTGCTATTCTGAAATTATATGCTTTTCTTGAATTTTCTTAGGCATTGGGATTTGGCCAATTCATATTTTAGAAGCACTTCGTGTAAAAACTTAAATTATTAGAAAGAAGATAAACTTATTTATTTAGACTTGGCTCGATTCATGTCATATAAAATGGGTAGCGGCGAACACAACTACCCTTGACTTTTGTAATACTATGTTGAACTATCTTATCTCCGTCGAGGGTGTTTTTTTGACACTAGATTTAGATAAATATATGTGTCCCCACTCAAACAATTTAATGTTGTAGATGATATTGTTTAACACAAACCAATTCAAAAGATGCTCTGTACTCTTTTATCTATACTGTTAGCAACTATTGATTTTGAAGGGTAATTTTGCAGGAATTTTGCTTTTAAAGCATTTGAATTTTTATTGAATTCCTTCTGTAAAGCTTCAAGGGAGGAAGATGGACTATGTTTATGGACCAGGAAGGAACCACCTCTTCGTTCCGGGACCTGTCAATATTCCCGAACAGGTCATTCGGGCAATGAACAGAAACAACGAGGATTACCGTTCTCCAGCCATTCCTGCACTAACAAAAACTCTTCTCGAGGATGTCAAGAAGATTTTCAAGACTACCTCTGGAACTCCTTTTTTGATTCCAACCACAGGTGCTATATTTTTTTGCTGAACCATTAGGTTTTGTTGTAAACGGTCCACGGAGGATTGAATTGAACGGATTAGTATTAAAGAAGAAAAAGAAGTTAAAATCTCGTTCTTTATATTGCCTAGTCCTGTCCATTACTGAGTACCTAACATACAAACCGAGTTTATTTACAGTGATTCTCATACTCAATGTTTATATACTCCGGAAGAATGCCTTTTACTTGTTGGTCCTTTTTCGAGAAGTTATAGTTTTAGGACATAGTTTCTTTATACATTTATGGTTAATCTTTCCTGTTTGCTAACTAAGATGTTCTTTTTTCTTGGGACAGGGACTGGTGCATGGGAAAGTGCACTTACAAACACATTGTCTCCTGGTGATCGAATTGTATCGTTCCTGATTGGCCAATTCAGTTTGCTCTGGATTGATCAACAGCAGCGCCTTAACTTCAACGTTGATGTTGTTGAAAGTGACTGGGGTCAAGGAGCAAATCTTGATGTTTTGGCCTCGAAGATAGCAGAAGATAAAGAACATAACATTAAGGCAGTTTGCATCGTGCACAATGAGACAGCAACTGGAGTGACCAACAATTTGGCTACTGTGAGAAAAATACTCGGTGAGCATACCTTCTAAATGCATAGGAATTATTCTTATTCTGCTAAATGTGGATGAATCTATGAGGCGCTGCTAATCTATTTTCTGAATGGCTTTCAGATCACTATCGGCATCCAGCACTATTTATGGTTGATGGGGTATCCTCCATCTGTGCACTTGATTTCCGCATGGATGAATGGGGTATTGATGTGGCGCTCACGGGTTCACAGAAAGCTCTTTCTCTTCCAACTGGGATGGGAATCATCTGTGCAAGTCCCAAGGCTCTAGAAGCCACTAAAACTGCAAGATCTGTAAGAGTTTTCTTTGACTGGAACGATTACTTGAAGTTTTATAAGTTGGGAACATATTGGCCATACACCCCTTCCATCCAGCTTCTTTATGGGTTAAGGGAAGCTTTGGACCTCATTTTTGAGGAAGGACTAGACAATGTAATTGCAAGGCACGGCCGCCTTGCCAAAGCAACAAGGTAACCTTTTTTCTTACTATCGACAAAAATGGCTCTACATATATTGAGGTTATATCTGTTGAACACTATCTATTTTGTCAAACTTGCTTGCAATCACTAGTTTGTTAGAATGTTAGAACAAGATTATTCATATCCGATTCGTTAGTTGAGGTTTCTACTGATATTTTGCCTGGAAAATGCAGACTTGCAGTTGATGCATGGGGTTTGAAGAACTGCACCCAAAAGGAGGAATGGTTCAGTGACACAGTCACTGCTGTGGTAGTTCCACCATATATTGAAAGCTCTGAAATTGTTAAAAGGGCATGGAAACGATACAACTTAAGCTTAGGTCTGGGGCTTAACAAAGTAGCCGGAAAGGTTTTCAGAATAGGGCATCTTGGAAACCTGAACGAGGTCCGATTCTTGTGTTTCATGTTTTTACATCGATATTTTTTAATTTTCTGAAGCCAGTTTCGGAACATAACAACACAAGTATTGCTTAGTTCTATTCAGCAGCAAAACTCTAATTCTGGTTTTTCATGAATTCATACATATTTTGCAAATATACACAGACATTCACAAATGTCTCCATCCCAAATTGTGACAGTAAGAATACTATGACAAAACATTTATACCCTGTTTGGTTACTGAAATTTAACAAACACTTGACATTTTTAAGGATGATAAAGAGGTTAAAATTTTATCTGTTATACTCTTGAGCACTATCTATATGTACCAAACACGTCTTACTTTTTATTGTAATGAATCAAATTATCAAGATGTTCTTGGATCAAATCCAACTTACCATTCTCAGGAGCATTTATTCTGAATGAGTTATACACGTTTTCTTATGGGAAGCTCTAGAATCCACGGGGAAAACACGAATGCGTTTTATTACAGGCGCAATTATATTTTCTCTTTTCAATATATTTCCCAAAAAATATAATATCTGTTCAATTGAAAACAATGATTATTCCTGCAGTTACAACTATTAGGCTGTCTTGCCGGAGTGGAGATGGTACTTAAGGATGTTGGTTACCCCGTGAAGCTTGGCAGTGGCGTTGCAGCTGCTTCTGCCTACTTATCCAATGCGACCCCCTTAATTCCTTCAAGGATTTGATTCAAGAATTGAAACATGTAACCATTTCTCCTCTTCTTATATGGTTTTACTGTAAAAATTGCACAATCCCGTCTTTGGCACTTGAGGCCTCGAATTTCCATCAGTGTTATTCATGGACCTTTTATATATAATCTTTAAATACAGCCTTGGTTCTTCTTCTTCTTGCTTGTATGCTCCTTTGATATTTAGAAATGACTTAACTGGATAGAAACACTAAGCTTGTCAAATTTGCATCTACTTATGGGGGTTGAGTTTACTTTTGCTACATATTTTGGAAGTAAACAGTATGATCAAGGTGAGTAAACTCTCCTCGTCCCTTGGTACATTTTATCAAAGTAGGATGAGTTGCATTGTTCAACATGACCTTCTTTGAATTGAGTTGTCATGTTCGATGATTTTCTTGAATCCAATTTCTCTTGTTCTTGGATTACTATCAAATCACTCCTTTAAGTTCCTGCCAAAGAAGCGCATATGCTTTTATGTTGATTTTCGACCCCTTTAACAACTCTCGAGTATATTATCGAAGTTTCTTTAACAAGAGTTCGTACATTGATTTTATAATTTAAGCCAAACAAGCAATAAGTTGACAGAAAGTACTATAAGAGAAAATGGATTCTTTTTTTTTTTGGACATTTACAATGTAGAAACGTAGAAGGAAATAATTCCACTAAATTGTAACATAAACAGATTTAACGATAAAATATTATTTAAATTTTCAATCAAACTCAGAATTGTCGAGTCATCTAACTTGATCCGTGTGTATTGGCTAGTTTGAAGTTGTTTTTGTCCAACACCCAATGATATTGTGTCAACTAATAATCTGTCAAACTGTTTGGCAAAAACACCTATACATATATCAAGATTCTTAATGGAGTTTTTTTGTGGGTAAGAGTAGCGCTTGTTTGGCCCCCATTATTTTTTTTAAAAAAATTCTCTTTCTTAATTTTAACCACACATTCTTCAAATAAAATAATATTACACACAAATTTAAAACTTTCCATTATTTTTCAACTACACATTCTCCCATCAATCATTATTACAAAATCTATAATTTCTCCAAAATGAGGGCCAAACAACCTGTATATGATTTGATAATAATTAGAGCTTCAAGACAAGATTTTCACGTTGTCTCTCCATGAGAAAATGAGATATCCCAACAAAGGAAAAAGCCTCAAGTACAGGAAATTCCTTATCGAATTCATACACATGCTGATGTATCTGATTTGTCTATTTTTTTTTTTCCATCTTTCAATGATTCCACGCCATGTGTTGTCTATCAAAATTTCCTGTACTTATATGATTGACCGACAAAAACACTAAGCCCTTGTTTGAGCCCCATTTTTACAAAAAATCATTTTAATCCACACATTCTTCAATAAAATAATATTACATGTAAATCAATAATTTTCTTATTTTTTAACTACACATTATCCAAAAAATTACTATTTCAAAATACATTTTTTCTTCAAAATAGAGTTCAAACAACTACAAGGGCTAAATTCTTGTTGTCTAAAACGTGTCAACTTGTTTTGTCTCATTAGCCATTCATTTCTCTCTCTGAATTCACTGAGTCCCAATTTTGCAAGCAAATCGTTTGTTTGAATAAATTAGCTTCAAATTTCTTCCATTTTCATATCACAAAATGAATCCCACTCAAGAAATAACTTCTTTGATAGTTTTACCAGATGAAATTGTGTTATAAATCTTCAGCAAATTAGATGATGCAAAATCCCGTTGTATTTCCCTCCAAAACGTTTTTCGTTTTATAATCCCTGAAATTGACCAAATTTTTCTTACTATTCCTCCAAGAAGAATGATTAGTGTATTTTTGGGGCTTAAAATATCGATATTTATTATTTCTTTTGACAAAATATATCCTAAATTGTTATATATAACTCAATGGTTGAACAAGTAATTAGAAGAAACAAAAGAAAAAAAAAAATTCGGCAAAGTCCAAAGTTTGAGATTTCAAATATTCAATAGCTGAATCAAACTACAAGATGATACTTTGAAGATTTCTAGGAGACAAATTGATGGAATTAGAATTCAAAAAGGAATGGACAATAATCA
The DNA here is from genome assembly GCA_903798325.1 of Fraxinus xanthoxyloides. Lineage (NCBI taxonomy): Eukaryota > Viridiplantae > Streptophyta > Magnoliopsida > Lamiales > Oleaceae > Fraxinus > Fraxinus xanthoxyloides. The sequence goes on from CAIGRL010053758.1 coordinate 13,932, forward strand.
AAATATTGTCAAAATCAATTTCCAATCGTACAAATTATATTTCAGATTTTTAGTCACCATTTTTGGCACAGTAAACGTCTGAATTGGAAAAATCATACTTCTAAAAAAATTGTAATCATTTGAGCTAGCTTTCCAACTCACTTTGAATCATCCCAATCGAATATCGGGAGAGAAAGTTATGGTCAAAATACTGACGGCTGTGCAGAGACAAAATCTGCACGCGAATACAACTTTCATTATTCAATTGGAACTCTTTTGGAACCCAATTTGGACATGATTTTCGACCAGTTTCTACTTCTACAAATACCTAACATCAAAATACATATTAGAGATCTCTCATATACATCTCATACTCTAATATTAATTACTTATTATCATCAAGAGAGGAAAAATCATAGTTTTGTGAAATAATTGAAGGGGACTTACAAGAATTCAATTAAGTGAAGATTCAAACTTGATTTTTAGGCAAAGAAGAAAAGGCCAAGCGAAGATTCATAAAGAAATCATTAAAGAGATTCAAAATTTCAAAATTCACATTCATCTTCTCAATTTATCAAAAATCAGGGTTACGTCTTTTCACTTTATTATGATTTTTTTGATATGTTAGACTAGTTTTATATATTTCTAGGATGAGATGAATCATTTTTATGATATTTTTAATTTTTAATTAATTATATTGAATTCAATTTGATTTGATTTATATTTATTATCATTTTTATCGTTCTTTTCAATTGCATGATCACCAATTGAATTGTTAGCAAATTTTATTGTTATCCAGAGAAATAATAAGGTTTAAACATAATATAATAAACATTGTAAGGTCCGATAAATGATAGCAATAGACCTCTATGTTTTATATTGTTTCAATATGTGTTCTATCACTTGATAATGTATTTATCATGTTTGTATATTTCATCGACAAATCGAAGGGTAACATGAGGAGAATATATTTGATCGCTATCGAAAGAGACTTTCAATTAAATTAGGAATATTGATCAACATGAATAATTTCAAATTGTCACTTTAATTTTTACACTAAACTGAATAATAAAGATGATTCGATATCTTAGCAATACATCTCATACATTTGAAAACACTAAAAATTGAATAACAAAAATGATCCGACACTTTATTCATCATTATATTACTTGACCACGATTCCATGTACTTACGGGTTTTCAAAGAACCAAAGAACCCTTATAAGAGACCGTAAGAACCCCACCAATTTCTTCAAGAATTTTGTTTTTAGAATTTTGATAAAACCCGTCCAATTTATTTTTACAAAGAATCCAATTTGAAAAATATACGGACGATGAGGAGGAAGATTACTGTTCTTATTATCCACCAAATGAAGTTCCGAAGTCTTTTGAAGAAATTCGGGTACTTCCATCTTAGAATGCCATATCATGGATGTGAAAAACAAGGATAGGGATGGCAACGACGCGGGATCAGGGCAACCTCCCCCGCCCCATCCCCGTCGCATTACCTGTTTAAGTTGGGTCGGGACCCTTGCCTTGTTTATTACCCCGTTTATTTTTTTTATAAGTTTTCGATGATTTATTTTTATTTTCACCATTCATTAGATTTAGAAAAATAATTTTAATTGTCATTTTCTATTAGAACTAATGAAATTTCGTAAAAATTTTCTATTTAAAGTATTGTATTCTAAAAAAATAAAATTAAACGAGGTGGGGCGGGGCACCCATTACCCGTCCTTGCCCCGGGAGAAAATTCCCCGCCCCCATCCCTGACCTGAATACTCGGTTAAGCTGGTTATCCCAGCCCCTTTCGGGGCAGGGCCCTGAAGGTATCAGGTTTTCTTGCCATCCATAAACAAGGATCAAAAGATGGTAGGAAGAGTAATTCAACTTTCTTGAATGGAAAGCAGATTTTGGGAGCAAAATATTGGATTAAAAAATGCGAAAATGGGGATAGTTTGAGTGATTCGCGTGTAATTTTATGATCATGAGCTAAAGTTGAGGATTGTGTGGACAATTTCATGTTTGATGGCAGCATCAGCTAGACATTATTTGATACAAGAAATCGTTAAAGAACGTGAAATGATCGGGAAAATTGAGGTTACGGATGAAAGTGAACAAGGGAGGCTTTGTATGAACAAGGAACAAATTGAAGAGATGAGGAATTTGAAGGGTAAGGATTCATTTTTCAAGTATAGGAGCAGAATGCATGCTTTGAGGATGAAAATGTGGTATGTAGAAAACTTGGAGTTGCCTGAATCCGGGGAGGTTCTGGAGGAGGCGATGCTAGTGGTGGTAAGGCTCGTTGGTGGTGGAAGAGATGAAGTAGAAGGAGAAAATGGTGGTGATTTGGTGGCAGGGGCGTTTGATGGGGGCGAAGGAAGTGGTGGTGAAGAAATTGATGGTGGCTAAGAAATGTTAAACTTCAGAAATGAATTCGTTTTTTATTTTCCGTTAGTATTGTTGGGCTGTGAAGCCAAGTCCAGTCCAACTACAAGGCAAAGATGAAATGGGCTTCGCCCAGTCGGAATTATAATTGCCGAATAACTTCAGTGAAGGCCCAACAATACTAAAGGAATAAGCAGTTGGCTTTGAGAGTATAAGCGCCTGTTTGGGGGGATTTACTCAAGATTTGAAGCCATTTTATGCCCGTTGGCAACTCAGAAGTGGGTCCAATTGTTGTTGTTGCTTTTGATTGCCTTTCCAATGGATTACCATTATTTCCAAATATGCCCTTTGAAAACAGTCAAATATGGTTGCTGAAAAGATGTGTACAAGTAATTTAAAGTAATAAAAAGGGTAACATAGACTTTATCATTTTTAGGCGATAATTTCAAATGATGACGGTAAATACCTGACAGCAATGGGATCCACTTTTGAGTTGCCAACGGTCATAAAATGGCTTAAAAGCTTGGAAAACCCCCTCCCAAACACAGT